>JBBPBP010000268.1:0-23149 GCA_037974735.1 Cicer chorassanicum
ACGAAAATGACCTAAATGTTCAACCAATGACTCAAAATCACTTAATGGATGCACAAGATTGGTTAAAAACCCTAATTGGACGAGAATAATCCTTGGGAGGAGGAAAATGACCTAAATGTTCAACAAATGACACAAAATCACTTATTAGACGCACAAGATTGGTTAAAAACCCTAATTGGACGAGAATAATCCTTGGGAGGACGAAAATGACCTAAATGTTGAACCAATGACACAAAATCACTTATTGGATGCAAAAGATTGGTTAAAAACCCTAATTAATCGAGAATAAGCCTAGGGAGGACGAAAATGACCTAAATGTTCAACCAACGACACAAATGTACTTATTGGATGCACAAGATTTGTTAAAAACCCTAATTGGACAAGAATAAGTCTTGGGAGAACGAAAATGACCTAAATGTTCAACCAATGACACAAAATCACTTATTGGATGCACAAGATTGGTTAAAAACCCTAATTGGACGAGAATAAGCCTTGGGAGGACGAAAATGACCTAAATGTTCAACCAATGAAACAAATGTACTTATTGGATGCACAAGATTGGTTCAAAACCCTAATTGGACAAGAATAAGCCTTGGGAGAACGAAAATGACCTAAATGTTCAACCAATGACACAAAATCACTTATTGGATGCACAAGATTGGTTAAAAACCCTAATTTTACGAGAATAAACCTTTGGAGGAAGAAAAAGACCTAAATGTTCAACCAAAGATACAAATGTACTTATTGGATGCACAAGATTGGTTAAAAACCCTAATTGGATGAGAATAAGCCTTGGGAGAACGAAAATGACCTAAATGTTCAACCAATGACACAAAATCACTTATTGGATGCACAAGATTGGTTAAAAATCCTAATTGGACGAGAATAAGCCTTGGAGGACGAAAATGACCTAAATGTTAAACCAATGACACAAATGTACTTATTGGATGCACAAGATTGGTTAAAAACCTTAATTGGACGAGAATAAGCCTTGGGAGGACAAAAATAACCTAAATGTTCAACCAATGGCACAAAATCACTTATTGGATGCACAAGATTGGTTAAAAACCCTAATTGGACGAGAATAAGCCTAGGGAGGACGAAAATGACCTAAATGTTCAACCAATGACACAAAATAACTTATTGGATGCACAAGATTGGTTAAAAACCCTAATTGGACAAGGATAAGCCTTGGGAGAACGAAAATGACCTAAATGTTCAACCAATGACTCAAAATCACTTAATGGATGCACAAGATTGGTTAAAAACCCTAATTGGACGAGAATAATCCTTGGGAGGAGGAAAATGACCTAAATGTTCAACAAATGACACAAAATCACTTATTAGACGCACAAGATTGGTTAAAAACCCTAATTGGACGAGAATAATCCTTGGGAGGACGAAAATGACCTAAATGTTGAACCAATGACACAAAATCACTTATTGGATGCAAAAGATTGGTTAAAAACCCTAATTAATCGAGAATAAGCCTAGGGAGGACGAAAATGACCTAAATGTTCAACCAATGACACAAATGTACTTATTGGATGCACAAGATTTGTTAAAAACCCTAATTGGACAAGAATAAGTCTTGGGAGAACGAAAATGACCTAAATGTTCAACCAATGACACAAAATCACTTATTGGATGCACAAGATTGGTTAAAAACCCTAATTGGACGAGAATAAGCCTTGGGAGGACGAAAATGACCTAAATGTTCAACCAATGAAACAAATGTACTTATTGGATGCACAAGATTGGTTAAAAACCCTAATTGGACGAGAATAAGCCTTGGGAGGGCGAAAATGACCTAAATGTTAAACCAATGGCACAAAATCACTTATTGGATGCACAAGATTGGTTAAAAACCCTAAATGGACGAGAATAAGCCTAAGGAGGACGAAAATGACTTAAATGTTCAACCAATGACACAAAATAACTTATTGGATGCACATGATTGGTTAAAAACCCTAATTGGACAAGAATAAGCCTTGGGAGAACGAATATGACCTAAATGTTCAACCAATGACACAAAATCACTTATTAGACGCACAAGATTGGTTAAAAACCCTAATTGGACGAGAATAATCCTTGGGAGGACGAAAATGACCTAAATGTTGAACCAATGACACAAAATCACTTATTGGATGCAAAAGATTGGTTAAAAACCCTAATTAATCGAGAATAAGCCTAGGGAGGACGAAAATGACCTAATGTTCAACCAATGACACAAATGTACTTATTGGATGCACAAGATTTGTTAAAAACCCTAATTGGACAAGAATAAGTCTTGGGAGAACGAAAATGACCTAAATGTTCAACCAATGACACAAAATCACTTATTGGATGCACAAGATTGGTTAAAAACCCTAATTGGACGAGAATAAGCCTTGGGAGGACGAAAATGACCTAAATGTTCAACCAATGAAACAAATGTACTTATTGGATGCACAAGATTGGTTCAAAACCCTAATTGGACAAGAATAAGCCTTGGGAGAACGAAAATGACCTAAATGTTCAACCAATGACACAAAATCACTTATTGGATGCACAAGATTGGTTAAAAACCCTAATTTTACGAGAATAAACCTTTGGAGGAAGAAAAAGACCTAAATGTTCAACCAAAGATACAAATGTACTTATTGGATGCACAAGATTGGTTAAAAACCCTAATTGGATGAGAATAAGCCTTGGGAGAACGAAAATGACCTAAATGTTCAACCAATGACACAAAATCACTTATTGGATGCACAAGATTGGTTAAAAATCCTAATTGGACGAGAATAAGCCTTGGAGGACGAAAATGACCTAAATGTTAAACCAATGACACAAATGTACTTATTGGATGCACAAGATTGGTTAAAAACCTTAATTGGACGAGAATAAGCCTTGGGAGGACAAAAATAACCTAAATGTTCAACCAATGGCACAAAATCACTCATTGGATGCACAAGATTGGTTAAAAACCCTAATTGGACGAGAATAAGCCTAGGGAGGACGAAAATGACCTAAATGTTCAACCAATGACACAAAATAACTTATTGGATGCACAAGATTGGTTAAAAACCCTAATTGGACGAGAATAAGCCTAGGGAGGACAAAAATGACCTAAATGTTCAACCAATGACACAAATGTACTTATTGGATGCACAAGATTGGTTAAAAACCCTAATTGGACGAGAATAAGCCTAGGGAGGACGAAAATGACCTAAATGTTCAACCAATGACACAAAATCACTTATTGGATGCACAACATTGGTTAAAAACCCTAATTGGACGAGAATAAGCTTTTGAAGGACATAAATGACCTAAATGTTCAACCAATGACACAAATGTACTTATTGGATGCACAAGATTGGTTAAAAACCCTAAATGGATGAGAATAAACCTTGGGAGGACGAAACTAACCTAAATGTTCAACCAATGACACAAAATCACTTATTGGATGCACAAGATTGTTAAAAAACCCTAATTGGACGAGAATAAGCCTAGGGAGGACGAAAATGACCAAAATGTTCAACCAATGACACAAAATCACTTATTGGATGTACAAGATTGGTTAAAAACCCTAATTGGACGAGAATAAGCCTAGGGAGGACGAAAATGACCTAAATGTTCAACCAATGACACAAAATCACTTATTGGATGCACAAGATTGGTTAAAAACCCTAATTGGACAAGAATAAGCCTAGGGAGAACGAAAATGACCTAAATGTTTAACCAATGACACAAAATCACTTATTGGATGCATAACATTGGTTAAAAACCCTAATTGGACGAGAATAAGCCCTGGGAGTACGAAAATGACCTAAATGTTCAACCAATGACACAAATGTACTTATTGGATGCCCAAGATTTGTTAAAAACCCTAATTGGACGAGAATAAGCCTAGGGAGGACGAAAATGACCTAAATGTTCAACCAAAGACACAAAAACACTTATTGGATGCACAAGATTGGTTAAAAACCCTAATTGGACGAGAATAAGCCTAGGGAGGACGAAAATGACCTAAATGTTCAACCAATGACACAAAATCACTTATTGGATGCACAAGATTGGTTAAAAACCCTAATTGGACGAGAATAAGCCTTGGGAGGACAAAAATAACCTAAAGGTTCAACCAATGACACAAATGTACTTATTGGATGCACAAGA
The DNA here is from genome assembly GCA_037974735.1 of Cicer chorassanicum. Classification (NCBI taxonomy): domain Eukaryota; kingdom Viridiplantae; phylum Streptophyta; class Magnoliopsida; order Fabales; family Fabaceae; genus Cicer; species Cicer chorassanicum. The sequence goes on from JBBPBP010000268.1 coordinate 4,156, forward strand.
TTGGTTAAAAACCCTAATTGGACGAGAATAAGCCTAGGGAGGACGAAAATGACCTAAATGTTCAACCAATGACACAAAATCACTTATTGGATGCACAAGATTGGTTAAAAACCCTAAACTGACGAGAATAAGCCTAGGGAGGACGAAAATGACCTAAATGTTCAACCAATGACACAAATGTACTTATTGGATGCACAAGATTGGTTAAAAACCCTAATTGGACGAGAATAAGCCTAGGGAGGACGAAAATGACCTAAATGTTCAACCAATGACACAAAATCACTTATTGGATGCACAAGATTGTTTAAAAACCCTAATTGGACGAGAATAAGCCTAGGGAGGACGAAAATGGCCTAAATGTTCAACCAATGACACAAAATCACTTATTGGATGCACAAGATTGGTTAAAAACCCTAATTGGACGAGAATAAGCTTTTGGAGGACATAAATGACCTAAATGTTCAACCAATGAAACAAATGTACTTATTGGATGCACAAGATTGGTTAAAAACCCTAATTGGACGAGAATAAGCCTTGGGAGGACGAAAATGACCTAAATGTTCAACCAATGACACAAAATCACTTATTGGATGCACAAGATTGGTTCAAAACCATAATTGGACGAGAATAAGCAAAGGGAGGACGAAAATGACCTAAATGTTCAACCAATGACACAAAATCACTTATTGGATGCACAAGATTGGTTAAAAACCCTAATTGGACGAGAATAAGCCTTGGGAGGACGAAAATGACCTAAATGTTCAACCAATGAAACAAAAGTACTTATTGGATGCAAAAGATTGGTTAAAAACCCTAATTGGACGAGAATAAGCCTTGGGAGGATGAAAATAACCTAAATGTTCAAACAATGACACAAAATCACTTATTGGATGCACAAGATTGGTTAAAAACCCTAATTGGACGAGAATAAGCCTTGGGAGGACGAAAATGACCTAAATGTTCAACCAATGACACAAATGTACTTATTGGATGCACAAGATTGGTTAAAAACCTTAATTGGACGAGAATAAGCCGTGGGAGGACGAAAATGACCTAAATGTTCAACCAATGACACAAATGTACTTATTGGATGCACAAGATTGGTTAAAAACCCTAATTGGACGAGAATAAGCCTTGGGAGAACGAAAATGACCTAAATGTTCAACCAATGACACAAAATCACTTATTGGATGCACAAGATTGGTTAAAAACTCTAATTGGACGAGAATAAGCCTTAAGAGGGCGAAAATGACCTAAATGTTCAACCAATGACTCAAATGTACTTATTGGATGCACAAGATTGGTTAAAAACCCTAATTGGACGAGAATAAGCCTTGGGAGAACGAAAATGACCTAAATGTTCAACCAATGACACAAAATCACTTATTGGATGCACAAGATTGGTTAAAAACCCTAATTGGACGAGAATAAGCCATGGGAGATCGAAAATGACCTAAATGTTCAACCAATGACACTAAATCACTTATTACATGCACAAGATTGGTTGAAAACCCTAATTGGACGAGAATAAGCCTAGGGAGGACGAAAATGACCTAAATGTTCAACCAATGACACAAATGTACTTATTAGATGTACAACATTGGTTAAAAACTCTAATTGGACGAGAATAAGCCTACGGATGACGAAAATGACCTAAATATTTCAACCAATGACACAAAATCACTTATTGGATGCACAAGATTGGTTAAAAACCCTAATTGGACGAGAATAAGCCTTGGGAGAACGAAAATGACCTAAATGTTCAACCAATGACACAAAATCACTTATTGGATGCACAAGATTGGTTAAAAACCCTAATTGGACAAGAATAAGCCTAGGGAGAACGAAAATGACCTAAATGTTTAACCAATGACACAAAATAACTTATTGGATGCATAAGATTTGTTAATAACCCTAATTGGACGAGAATAAGCCTTGGGAGGACGAAAATGAGCTAAATGTTCAACCAATGAAACAAAATCACTTATTGGATGCACAAGATTGGTTAAAAACCCTAATTGAACGAGAATAAACCTAGAGAGGACGAAAATGGCCTAAATGTTCAACCAATGACACAAAATCACTTATTGGATGCACAAGATTGGTTAAAAACCCTAATTGGACGAGAATAAGCCTTGGGAGAACGAAAATGACCTAAATGTTCAACCAATGACACAAAATCACTTATTGGATGCACAAGATTGGTTAAAAACCCTAATTGGACCAGAATAAGCCTTGGGAGGACGTAAATGACCTAAATGTTCAACCAATGACACAAATGTACTTATTGGATGCCCAAGATTTGTTAAAAACCCTAATTGGACGATAATAAGCCTTGGGAGGACGAAAATGACCTAAATGTTCAACCAATGACACAAAATCACTTATTGGATGCACAAGATTGGTTAAAAACCCTAATTGGAAAAGAATAAGCCTAGGGAGAACGAAAATGACCTAAATGTTTAACCAATGACACAAAATCACTTATTGGATGCATAAGATTTGTTAAAAACCCTAATTGGCAAGAATAAGCCTTGTGAGGACGAAAATGAGCTAAATGTTCAACCAATGACACAAATGTACTTATTGGATGCACAAGATTGGTTAAAAACCCTAATTGGACGAGAATAAGCCTAGGGAGGACGAAAATGACCTAAATGTTCAACCAATGACACAAAATCACTTATTGGATGCATAAGATTGGTTAAAAACCCTAATTAGACGAGAATAAGCCTTGGGAGGAAGAAAATGACCTAAATTTTCAACCAATGACAAAAATTGTACTTATTGGATGCCCAAGATTTGTTAAAAATCCTAATTGGACGATAATAAGCCTTGGGTGGACGAAAATGACCTAAATGTTCAACCAATGACACAAAATCACTTATTGGATGCACAAGATTGGTTAAAAACCCTAATTGGACAAGAATAAGCCTAGGGAGAACGAAAATGACCTAAATGTTTAACCAATGACACAAAATCACTTATTGGATGCATAAGATTTGTTAAAAACCCTAATTGGACGAGAATAAGCCTTGGGAGGACAAAAATGAGCTAAATGTTCAACCAATGACACAAATGTACTTATTGGATGCACAAGATTGGTTAAAAACCCTCATTGGACGAGAATAAGCATTGGGAGGACGAAAATGAACTAAATGTTCAACCAATGACACAAAATCACTTATTGGATGCACAAGATTGGTTAAAAACCCTAATTGGACGAGAATAAACCTAGGGAGGACGAAAAAATGACCTAAATGTTCAACCAATGACACAAAATCACTTATTGGATGCACAAGATTGGTTAAAAACCCTAACTGGACGAAAATAAGGCTTGGGAGGACGAAAAGTTAACAAAATGTTCAACCAACGACACAAATGTACTTATTGGATGCAGAAGATTTGTTAAAAACCTTATATGGACGAGAATAAGCCTTTGGAGGACGAAAATGACCTAAATGTTCAACCAAAGAAACAAAATCACTTATTGGATGCACAAGATTGTTTAAGAACCCTAATTGGACGAGAATAAGCCTAGGGAGGACGAAAATGACCTAAATGTTCAACCAATGACACAAAATCACTTATTGGATGCATAAGATTGGTTAAAAACCCTAATTAGACGAGAATAAGCCTTGGGAGGAAGAAAATGACCTAAATTTTCAACCAATGACAAAAATTGTACTTATTGGATGCCCAAGATTTGTTAAAAATCCTAATTGGACGATAATAAGCCTTGGGAGGACGAAAATGACCTAAATGTTCAACCAATGACACAAAATCACTTATTGGATGCACAAGATTGGTTAAAAACCCTAATTGGACAAGAATAAGCCTAGGGAGAACGAAAATGACCTAAATGTTTAACCAATGACACAAAATCACTTATTGGATGCATAAGATTTGTTAAAAACCCTAATTGGACGAGAATAAGCCTTGGGAGGACAAAAATGAGCTAAATGTTCAACCAATGACACAAATGTACTTATTGGATGCACAAGATTGGTTAAAAACCCTCATTGGACGAGAATAAGCATTGGGAGGACGAAAATGACCTAAATGTTCAACCAATGACACAAAATCACTTATTGGATGCACAAGATTGGTTAAAAACCCTAATTGGACGAGAATAAGCCTTGGGAGGACGAAAATGACCTAAATGTTCAACCAATGACACAAAATCACTTATTGGATGCACAAGATTGGTTAAAAACCCTAATTGGACCAGAATAAGCCTAGGGAGGACGAAAATGACCTAAATGTTCAACCAATGACTCAAATGTACTTATTGCATGCACAAGATTGGTTAAAAACCCTAATTGGACGAGAATAAGCCTTGGGAGGACGAAAATGACCTAAATGTTCAACCAATGACACAAAATCACTTATTGGATGCACAAGATTGGTTAAAAACCCTAATTGGACGAGAATAAGCCTAGGGAGGAAGAAAATGTCCTAAATGTTCAACCAATGACACAAATGTACTTATTGGATGCACAAGATTGGTTAAAAACCCTAATTGGACGAGAATAAGCCTAGGGAGGACGAAAATGACCTAAATGTTCAACCAATGACACAAAATCACTTATTGGATGCACAAGATTAGTTAAAAACCCTAATTGTACGAGAATAAGCCTTGGGAAGACGAAAATGACCCAAATGTTCAACCAATGACACAAATGTACTTATTGGATGCACAAGATTGGTTAAAAACCCTAATTGGACGAGAATAAGCCTAGGGAGGACGAAAATGACCTAAATGTTCAACCAATGACACAAAATCACTTATTGGATGCACAAGATTGGTTAAAAACCCTAATTGGACTAGAATAAGCCTTGGGAGGACGAAAATGTCCTAAATGTTCAACAAATGACAAAAATGTACTTATTGGATGGACAAGATTGGTTAAAAACCCTAATTGGACGAGAATAAGCCTTGGGAGGACGAAAATGACCTAAATGTTTAACCAATGACACAAAATCACTTATTGGATGCACAAGATTGGTTAAAAACCCTAATTGGACGAGAATAAGCCTTGGGAGGACGAAAATGACCTAAATGTTCAACCAATGACACAAAATCACTTATTGGATGCACAAGATTGGTTAAAAACCCTAATTGGACGATAATAAGCCTTGGGAGGATGAAAATGACCTAAATGTTCAACCAATGACACAAAATCACTTATTGGATGCACAAGATTGGTTAAAAACCCTAATTGGACAAGAATAAGCCTAGGGAGAACGAAAATGACCTAAATGTTTAACCAATGACACAAAATCACTTATTGGATGCATAACATTGGTTAAAAACCCTAATTGGACGAGAATAAGCCTTGGGAGGACGAAAATGACCTAAATGTTCAACCAATGACACAAAATCACTTATTGGATGCACAAGATTGGTTAAAAACCCTAATTGGACGAGAATAAGCCTAGGGAGGATGAAAATGACCTAAATGTTCAACCAAATACCCAAAATCACTTATTGGATGCACAAGATTGGTTAAAAACCCTAATTAGACGAGAATAAGCCTTGGGAGGACGAAAATGACCTAAATGTTCACCCAATGACACAAATGTACTTATTGGATGCACAAGATTGGTTAAAAACCCTAATTGGACGAGAATAAGCCTAGGGAGGACGAAAATGACCTAAATGTTCAACCAATGACACAAAATCACTTATTGGATGCACAAGATTGGTTAAAAACCCTAATTGGACGAGAATAAGCCTTGGGAGGACAAAAATAACCTAAAGGTTCAACCAATGACACAAATGTACTTATTGGATGCACAAGATTGGTTAAAAACCCTAATTGGACGAGAATAAGCCTAGGGAGGACGAAAATGACCTAAATGTTCAACCAATGACACAAAATCACTTATTGGATGCACAAGATTGGTTAAACACCCTATTTGGACGAGAATAAGCCTTGGGAGGACGAAAATGACCTAAATGTTCAACCAATGATACAAAATCACTTATTGGATGCACAAGATTGGTTAAAAACCCTAATTGGACAAGAATAAGCATAGGGAGGACGAAAATGACCAAAATGTTCAACCAATGACACAAATGTACTTATTGGATGCACAAGATTGGTTAAAAACCCTAATTGGACGAGAATAAGCCTAGGGAGGACGAAAATGACCTAAATGTTCAACCAATGACACAAAATCACTTATTGGATGCACAAGATTAGTTAAAAACCCTAATTGTACGAGAATAAGCCTTGGGAAGACGAAAATGACCCAAATGTTCAACCAATGACACAAATGTACTTATTGGATGCACAAGATTGGTTAAAAACCCTAATTGGACGAGAATAAGCCTAGGGAGGACGAAAATGACCTAAATGTTCAACCAATGACACAAAATCACTTATTGGATGCACAAGATTGGTTAAAAACCCTAATTCGACGAGATTAAGCCTTGGGAGGATGAAAATGACCTATGCACAAGATTGGTTAAAAACCCTAATTGGACGAGAATAAGCCTTGGGAGGACGAAAATGACCTAAATGTTCAACCAATGACACAAAATCACTTATTGGATGCACAAGATTGGTTAAAAACCCTAATTGGACGAGAATAAGCCTAGGGAGGAAGAAAATGTCCTAAATGTTCAACCAATGACACAAATGTACTTATTGGATGCACAAGATTGGTTAAAAACCCTAATTGGACGAGAATAAGCCTAGGGAGGACGAAAATGACCTAAATGTTCAACCAATGACACAAAATCACTTATTGGATGCATAAGATTGGTTAAAAACCCTAATTAGACGAGAATAAGCCTTGGGAGGAAGAAAATGACCTAAATTTTCAACCAATGACAAAAATTGTACTTATTGGATGCCCAAGATTTGTTAAAAACCCTAATTGGACGATAATAAGCCTTGGGAGGACGAAAATGACCTAAATGTTCAACCAATGACACAAAATCACTTATTGGATGCACAAGATTGGTTAAAAACCCTAATTGGACAAGAATAAGCCTAGGGAGAACGAAAATGACCTAAATGTTTAACCAATGACACAAAATCACTTATTGGATGCATAAGATTTGTTAATAACCCTAATTGGACAAGAATAAGCCTTGGGAGGACGAAAATGGGCTAAATGTTCAACCAATGAAACAAATGTACTTATTGGATGCACAAGATTGGTTAAAAACCCTAATTGGACGAGAATAAGCCTTGGGAGGACGAAAATGACCTAAATGTTCAACCAATGACACAAAATCACTTATTGGATGCACAAGATTGGTTAAAAGCCCTAATTGGACGAGAATAAGACTAGGGAGGACGAAAATGACCTAAATGTTCAACCAATGACTCAAAATCACTTATTGGATGCACAAGATTGGTTAAAAACCCTAATTGGACGAGAATAAGCCTTGGGAGGACGAAAATGACCTAAATGTTCAACCAATGGCACAAAATCACTTATTGGATGCACAAGATTGGTTAAAAACCCTAATTGGACGAGAATAAGCCTAGGGAGGACGAAAATGACCTAAATGTTCAACCAATGACACAAAATAACTTATTAGATGCACAAGATTGGTTAAAAACCCTAATAGGACAAGAAAAAGCCTTGGGAGAACGAAAATGACCTAAATGTTCAACCAATGACACAAAATCACTTATTGGATGCACAAGATTGGTTAAAACCCCTAATTGGACGAGAATAAGCCTTTGGAGGACGAAAATGACCTAAATGTTCAACCAATGACACAAAATCACTTATTGGATGCACAAGATTGGTTAAAAACCCTAATTAATCGAGAATAAGCCTAGGGAGGACGAAAATGACCTAAATGTTCAACCAATGACACAAAATCACTGATTGGATGCATACGATTGGTTAAAAACCCTAACTGGACGAGAATAAGGCTTGGGAGGACGAAAAGTTAACAAAATGTTCAACCAATGACACAAATGTACTTATTGGATGCAGAAGATTTGTTAAAAACCCTAATTGGACGAGAATAAGCCTTGGGAGGACGAAAATGACCTAAATGTTCAACCAAAGAAACAAAATCACTTATTAGATGCACAAAATTGGTTAAGAACCCTAATTGGACGAGAATAAGCCTAGGGAGGACGAAAATGACCTAAATGTTCAACCAATGACGCAAAATCACTTATTGGATGCACAAGATTGGTTAAAAACCCTAAATAGACGAGAATAAGCCTTGGGAGGACGAAAATGACCTAAATGTTCAACCAATGACACAAATGTACTTATTGGATGCCCAAGATTTGTTAAAAACCCTAATTGGACGATAATAAGCCTTGGGAGGACGAAAATGACCTAAATGTTCAACCAATGACACAAAATCACTTATTGGATGCACAAGATTGGTTAAAAACCCTAATTGGACAAGAATAAGCCTAGGGAGAACGAAAATGACCTAAATGTTTAATCAATGACACAAAATCACTTATTGGATGCATAAGATTGGTTAAAAACCCTAATTGGACGAGAATAAGCCTTGGGAGGACGAAAATCAGCTAAATGTTCAACCAATGACACAAATATACTTATTGGATGCACAAGATCGGTTAAAAACCCCCATTGGACGAGAATAAGCCTACGGAGGACGAAAATGACCTAAATGTTCAACCAATGACACAAAATCACTTATTGGATGCACAAGATTTGTTAAAAACCCTAATTGGACGAGAATAAGCCTAGGGAGGACGAAAAAATGATCTAAATGTTCAACCAATGACACAAATGTACTTATTGGATGCACAAGATTGGTTAAAAACCCTAATTGGACGAGAATAAGCCTAGGGAGGAAGAAAATGACCTAAATGTTCAACAAATGACACAAATGTACTTATTGGATGCACAAGATTGGTTAAAAACCCTAATTGGACGAGAATAAGCCTAGGGAGGACCAAAATGACCTAATTGTTCAACCAATGACACTAAATCACTTATTGGATGCACAAGATTGGTTAAAAACCCTAATTGGACGAGAATAAGCCTAGGGAGGACGAAAATGACCTAAATGTTCAACCAATGACACAAATGTACTTATTGGATGCACAAGATTGGTTAAAAACCCTAATTGGACGAGAATAAGCCTAGGGAGGACGAAAATGACCTAAATGTTCAACCAATGACACAAAATCACTTATTGGATGCGCATGATTGGTTAAAAACCCTAATTGGACGAGAATAAGCCTAGGGAGGACGAAAATGACCTAAATGTTCAACCAATGACACAAAATCACTTATTGGATGCACAAGATTGGTTAAAAACCCTAATTGGACGAGAATAAGCCTTGGGAGGACGAAAATAATCTAAATGTTCATCCAATGACACAAATGTACTTGTTGGATGCACAAGATTGGTTAAAAACCCTAATTAGACGAGAATAAGCCTCAGGAGGACGAAAATGATCTAAATGTTCAACCAATGACACAAAATCACTTATTGGATGCACAAGATTGGTTAAAAACCCTAATTGGACGAGAATAAGCATTGGGAGGACGAAAATTACCTAAATGTTCAACCAATGACACAAATGTACTTATTGGATGCACAAGATTGGTTAAAAACCCTAATTGGACGAGAATAAGCCTAGGGAGGACGAAAATGACCTAAATGTTCAACCAATGACACAAAATCACTTATTGGATGCACAAGATTGGTTAAAAACCCTAATTGGACGAGAATAAGCCTTGGGAGGACAAAAATAACCTAAAGGTTCAACCAATGACACAAATGTACTTATTGGATGCACAAGATTGGTTAAAAACCCTAATTGGACGAGAATAAGCCTAGGGAGGACGAAAATGACCTAAATGTTCAACCAATGACACAAAATCACTTATTGGATGCACAAGATTGGTTAAACACCCTATTTGGACGAGAATAAGCCTTGGGAGGACGAAAATGACCTAAATGTTCAACCAATGATACAAAATCACTTATTGGATGCACAAGATTGGTTAAAAACCCTAATTGGACAAGAATAAGCATAGGGAGGACGAAAATGACCAAAATGTTCAACCAATGACACAAATGTACTTATTGGATGCACAAGATTGGTTAAAAACCCTAATTGGACGAGAATAAGCCTAGGGAGGACGAAAATGACCTAAATGTTCAACCAATGACACAAAATCACTTATTGGATGCACAAGATTTGTTAAAAACACTAATTGGACGACAATAAGCCTTGGGAGAACGAAAATGACCTAAATGTTCAACCAATGACACAAAATCACTTATTGGATGCACAAGATTGGTTAAAAACCCTAATTGGACAAGAATAAGCCTAGGGAGAACGAAAATGACCTAAATGTTTAACCAATGACACAAAATCACTTATTGGATGCACAAGATTGGTTAAAAACCCTAATTGGACGAGAATAAGCCTTGGGAGAACGAAAATGACCTAAATGTTCAACCAATGACACAAAATCACTTATTGGATGCACAAGATTGGTTAAAAACCCTAATTGGACCATAATAAGCCTTGGGAGGACGAAAATGACCTAAATGTTCAACCAATGACACAAATGTACTTATTGGATGCCCAAGATTTGTTAAAAACCCTAATTGGACGATAATAAGCCTTGGGAGGACGAAAATGACCTAAATGTTCAACCAATGACACAAAATCACTTATTGGATGCACAAGATTGGTTAAAAACCCTAATTGGACAAGAATAAGCCTAGGGAGAACGAAAATGACCTAAATGTTTAACCAATGACACAAAATCACTTATTGGATGCATAAGATTTGTTAATAACCCTAATTGGACAAGAATAAGCCTTGGGAGGACGAAAATGGGCTAAATGTTCAACCAATGAAACAAATGTACTTATTGGATGCACAAGATTGGTTAAAAACCCTAATTGGACGAGAATAAGCCTTGGGAGGACGAAAATGACCTAAATGTTCAACCAATGACACAAAATCACTTATTGGATGCACAAGATTGGTTAAAAACCTTAATTATCCGAAAATAAGCCTTGGGAGGACGAAAATTACCTAAATGTTCAACGAATGATAGAAAATCACTTATTGGATTCACAAGATTGGTTAAAAACCCTAATTGGACGAGAATAAGCTTTGGGAAGACGAAAATGACCTAAATGTTCAACCAATGACACAAATGTACTTATTGGATGCACAAGATTGGTTAAAAACCCTAATTGGACGAGAATAAGCCTTGGGAGGACGAAAATGACCTAAATGTTCAACCAATGACACAAATGTACTTATTGGATGCACAAGATTGGTTAAAAACCCTAATTGGATGAGAATAAGCCTAGGGAGGACGAAAATGACCTAAATGTTCAACCAATGACACAAAATCACTTATTGCATGCACAAGATTTGTTAAAAACCCTAATTGGACCAGAATAAGCCTTGGGAGGACGAAAATGACCTAAATATTCAACCAATGACACAAAATCACTTATTGGATGCACAAGATTGGTTAAAAACCCTAATTGGACGAGAATAAGCCTTGGGAGGACGAAAATGACCTAAATGTTCAACCAATGAAACAAATGTACTTATTGGATGCACAAGATTGGTTAAAAACCCTAATTGGACGAGAATAAGCCTTGGGAGGGCGAAAATGACCTAAATGTTAAACCAATGGCACAAAATCACTTATTGGATGCACAAGATTGGTTAAAAACCCTAAATGGACGAGAATAAGCCTAAGGAGGACGAAAATGACTTAAATGTTCAACCAATGACACAAAATAACTTATTGGATGCACATGATTGGTTAAAAACCCTAATTGGACAAGAATAAGCCTTGGGAGAACGAATATGACCTAAATGTTCAACCAATGACACAAAATCACTTATTAGACGCACAAGATTGGTTAAAAACCCTAATTGGACGAGAATAATCCTTGGGAGGACGAAAATGACCTAAATGTTGAACCAATGACACAAAATCACTTATTGGATGCAAAAGATTGGTTAAAAACCCTAATTAATTGAGAATAAGCCTAGGGAGGACGAAAATGACCTAAATGTTCAACCAATGACACAAATGTACTTATTGGATGCACAAGATTTGTTAAAAACCCTAATTGGACAAGAATAAGTCTTGGGAGAACGAAAATGACCTAAATGTTCAACCAATGACACAAAATCACTTATTGGATGCACAAGATTGGTTAAAAACCCTAATTGGACGAGAATAAGCCTTGGGAGGACGAAAATGACCTAAATGTTCAACCAATGAAACAAATGTACTTATTGGATGCACAAGATTGGTTAAAAACCCTAATTGGACGAGAATAAGCCTTGGGAGGACGAAAATGACCTAAATGTTAAACCAATGGCACAAAATCACTTATTGGATGCACAAGATTGGTTAAAAACCCTAAATGGACGAGAATAAGCCTAAGGAGGACGAAAATGACTTAAATGTTCAACCAATGACACAAAATAACTTATTGGATGCACATGATTGGTTAAAAACCCTAATTGGACAAGAATAAGCCTTGGGAGAACGAAAATGACCTAAATGTTCAACCAATGACACAAAATCACTTATTGGATGCACAAGATTGGTTAAAACCCCTAATTGGACGAGAATAAGCCTTTGGAGGACGAAAATGACCTAAATGTTCAACCAATGACACAAAATCACTTATTGGATGCACAAGATTGGTTAAAAACCCTAATTAATCGAGAATAAGCCTAGGGAGGACGAAAATGACCTAAATGTTCAACCAATGACACAAAATCACTGATTGGATGCATACGATTGGTTAAAAACCCTAACTGGACGAGAATAAGGCTTGGGAGGACGAAAAGTTAACAAAATGTTCAACCAATGACACAAATGTACTTATTGGATGCAGAAGATTTGTTAAAAACCCTAATTGGACGAGAATAAGCCTTGGGAGGACGAAAATGACCTAAATGTTCAACCAAAGAAACAAAATCACTTATTAGATGCACAAAATTGGTTAAGAACCCTAATTGGACGAGAATAAGCCTAGGGAGGACGAAAATGACCTAAATGTTCAACCAATGACGCAAAATCACTTATTGGATGCACAAGATTGGTTAAAAACCCTAAATAGACGAGAATAAGCCTTGGGAGGACGAAAATGACCGAAATGTTCAACCAATGACACAAATGTACTTATTGGATGCCCATGATTTGTTAAAAACCCTAATTGGACGATAATAAGCCTTGGGAGGACGAAAATGACCTAAATGTTCAACCAATGACACAAAATCACTTATTGGATGCACAAGATTGGTTAAAAACCCTAATTGGACAAGAATAAGCCTAGGGAGAACGAAAATGACCTAAATGTTTAACCAATGACACAAAATCACTTATTGGATGCATAAGATTTGTTAATAACCCTAATTGGACGAGAATAAGCCTTGGGAGGACGAAAATGGGCTAAATGTTCAACCAATGAAACAAATGTACTTATTGGATGCACAAGATTGGTTAAAAACCCTAATTGGACGAGAATAAGCCTTGGGAGGACGAAAATGACCTAAATGTTCAACCAATGACACAAAATCACATATTGGATGCACAAGATTGGCTAAAAACCCTAATTGGACGAGAATAAGCCTAGGGAGGACGAAAATGACCTAAATGTTCAACCAATGACACAAATGTACTTATTGGATGCACAAGATTGGTTAAAAACCCTAATTGGACGAGAATAAGCCTAGGGAGGACGAAAATGACCTAAATGTTCAACCAATGACACAAAATCACTTATTGGATGCACATGATTGGTTAAAAACCCTAATTGGACGAGAATAAGCCTTGGGAGGTCGAAAATGACGTAAATGTTCAACCAATGACACTAATAAACTTATTGGATGTACAAGATTGGTTAAAAACCCTAATTGGACGAGAATAAGTCTTGGGAGGACGAAAATGACCTAAATGTTCAACCAATGACACAAATGTACTTATTGGATGCACAAGATAAATTAAAAACCCTAATTGGACGAGAATAAGCCTAGGGAGGACGAAAATGGCCTAAATGTTCAACCAATGACACAAATGTACTTATTGGATGCACAAGATTGGTTAAAAACCCTAATTGGACGAGAATAAGCCTAGGGAGGACGAAAATGACCTAAATGTTCAACCAATGACACAAAATCACTTATTGGATGCACATGATTGGTTAAAAACCCTAATTGGACGAGAATAAGCCTTGGGAGGAGGAAAATGACATAAATGTTCAACCAATGACACAAATAAACTTATTGGATGCACAAGATTGGTTAAAAACCCTAATTGAACGAGAATAAGCTTTTGGAGGACATAAATGACCTAAATGTTCAACCAATGACACAAATGTACTTATTGGATGCACAAGATTGGTTAAAAACCCTAATTGGACGAGAATAAGCCTAGGGAGGACGAAAATGACCTAAATGTTCAACCAATGACACAAAATCACTTATTGGATGCACAAGATGGTTAAAAACCCTAGTTGGACGAGAATAAGCCTTGGGAGGACGAAAATGACCTAAATGTTCAACCAATGACACAAATGTACTTATTGGATGCACAAGATTGGTTAAAAACCCTAATTGGACGAGAATAAGCCTAGGGAGGACGAAAATGACCTAAATGTTCGATCAATGACACAAAATCACTTATTGGATGCACAAGATTGGTTAAAAACCCTAATTGGACAAGAATAAGCCTTGGGAGGACGAAAATCACCTAAATTTTTAACCAATGACACATAATCACTTATTGGATGCACAAGATTGGTTAAAAACCCTAATTGGACGAGAATAAGCCTTGGGAGGACGAAAATGACCTAAATGTTCAACCAATGACACAAATGTACTTATTGGATGCACAAGATTGGTTAAAAACCCTAATTGGACGCGAATAAGCCTTGGGAGGAAGAAAAATGACATAAATGTTCAACCAATGACACAAATGTACTTATTGGATGCACAAGATTGGTTAAAAACCCTAATTGGACGAGAATAAGCCTAGGGAGGACGAAAATGACCTAAATGTTCAACCAATGACACAAAATCACTTATTGGATGCACAAGATTGGTTAAAAACCCTAATTGGACAACAATAAGCCCTTGGAGGACGAAAATGACCTAAGTGTTCAACCAATGGCACAAAATCACTTATTGGATGCACAAGATTGGTTAAAAACCCTAATTGGACGAGAATAAGCCTAGGGAGGACGAAAATGACCTAAATGTTCAACCAATGACACAAAATCACTTATTGGATGCACAAGATTGGTTAAAAACCCTAAACTGACGAGAATAAGCCTAGGGAGGACGAAACTGACCTAAATGTTCAACCAATGACACAAATGTACTTATTGGATGCACAAGATTGGTTAAAAACCCTAATTGGACGAGAATAAGCCTAGGGAGGACGAAAATGACCTAAATGTTCAACCAATGACACAAAATCACTTATTGGATGCACAAGATTGGTTAAAACCCTAATTGGACGAGAATAAGCCTTGGGAGGACGAAAACGAAATAAATGTTCAACCAATGACACAAAATCACTTATTGGATTCACAAGATTGGTTAAAAACCCTAATTGGACGAGAATAAGCCTAGGGAGGACGAAAATGACCTAAATGTTCAACCAATGACACAAAATCACTTATTGGATGCACAAGATTGGTTAAAAACCCTAATTGGACAAGAATAAGCCTAGGGAGAACGAAAATGACCTAAATGTTTAACCAATGACACAAAATCACTTATTGGATGCATAACATTGGTTAAAAACCCTAATTGGACGAGAATAAGCCCTGGGAGTACGAAAATGACCTAAATGTTCAACCAATGACACAAATGTACTTATTGGATGCCCAAGATTTGTTAAAAACCCTAATTGGACGAGAATAAGCCTAGGGAGGACGAAAATGACCTAAATGTTCAACCAAAGACACAAAAACACTTATTGGATGCACAAGATTGGTTAAAAACCCTAATTGGACGAGAATAAGCCTAGGGAGGACGAAAATGACCTAAATGTTCAACCAATGACACAAAATCACTTATTGGATGCACAAGATTGGTTAAAAACCCTAATTGGACGAGAATACGCATTGGGAGGACGAAAATGACCTAAATGTTCAACCAATGACACAAGTGTACTTATTGGATGCTCAAGATTGGTTAAAAACCCTAATTGGACGAGAATAAGCCTAGGGAGGACGAAAATGACCTAAATGTTCAACCAATGACACAAATGTACTTATTGGATGCACAAGATTGGTTAAAAACCCTAATTGGACGAGAATAAGCTTTGGGATGACGAAAATGACCTAAATGTTCAACCAATGACACAAAATCACTTATTGGATGCACAAGATTGGTTAAAAACCCTAATTGGACGAGAATAAGCTTTGGGATGACGAAAATGACATAAATGTTCAACCAATGACACAAAATCACTTATTGGATGCACAAGATTGGTTAAAAACTCTAATTGGACGAGAATAAACCTTTGGAGGACATAAATGACCTAAATGTTCAACCAATGACACAAATGTACTTATTGGATGCACAAGATTGGTTAAAAACCCTGCTTGGACGAGAATAAGCCTTGGGAGGACGAAAATGACCTAAATGTTCAACCAATGGCACAAAATCACTTATTGGATGCACAAGATTGGTTAAAAACCCTAATTGGACGAGAATAAGCCTAGGGAGGACGAAAATGACCTAAATGTTCAACCAATGACACAAATGTACTTATTGGATGCACAAGATTGGTTAAAAACCCTAATTGGACAAGAATAAGACTAGGGAAGACGAAAATGACCTAAATGTTCAACCAATGACACAAATGTACTTATTTGATGCACAAGATTGGTTAAAAACCCTAATTGGAGGAGAATAAGCCTAGGGAGGACGAAAATGACCTAAATGTTCAACCAATGACTCAAAATCACTTATTGGATGCACAAGATTGGTTAAAAACCCTAATTGGACGAGAATAAGCCTTGGGAGGACGAAAATGACCTAAATGTTCAACCAATGGCACAAAATCACTTATTGGATGCACAAGATTGGTTAAAAACCCTAATTGGACGAGAATAAGCCTAGGGAGGACGAAAATGACCTAAATGTTCAACCAATGACACAAAATAACTTATTAGATGCACAAGATTGGTTAAAAACCCTAATAGGACAAGAAAAAGCCTTGGGAGAACGAAAATGACCTAAATGTTCAACCAATGACACAAAATCACTTATTGGATGCACAAGATTGGTTAAAACCCCTAATTGGACGAGAATAAGCCTTTGGAGGACGAAAATGACCTAAATGTTCAACCAATGACACAAAATCACTTATTGGATGCACAAGATTGGTTAAAAACCCTAATTAATCGAGAATAAGCCTAGGGAGGACGAAAATGACCTAAATGTTCAACCAATGACACAAAATCACTGATTGGATGCATACGATTGGTTAAAAACCCTAACAGGACGAGAATAAGGCTTGGGAGGACGAAAAGTTAACAACCCTAATTGGACGAGAATAAGCCTTGGGAGGACGAAAATGACCAAAATGTTCAACCAATGACACAAAATCACTTATTGGATGCACAAGATTGGTTAAAAACCCTAATTGGACAAGAATAAGCCTAGGGAGAACGAAAATGACCTAAATGTTTAACCAATGACACAAAATCACTTATTGGATGCATAAAATTTGCTAAAAACCCTAATTGGACGAGAATAAGCCTTGGGAGGACGAAAATGAGCTAAATGTTCAACCAATGACACAAATGTACTTACTGGATGCAAAAGATTGGTTAAAAACCCTCATTGGATGAGAATAAGCCTAGGGAGGACGAAAATGACCTAAGTGTTCAACCAATGACACAAAATCACTTATTGGATGCACAAGATTAGTTAAAAACCCTAATTGGACGAGAATAAGCCTAGGGAGGACGAAAAAATGACCTAAATGTTCAACCAATGACACAAATGTACTTATTGGATGCACAAAATTTAAAAACCCTAATTGGACGAGAATAAGCCTAAGGAGGACGAAAATGACCTAAATGTTCAACCAATGACACAAAATAACTTATTGGATGCACAAGATTGGTTAAAAACCCTAATAGGACAAGAATAAGCCTTGGGAGAACGAAAATGACCTAAATGTTCAACCAATGACACAAAATCACTTATTGGATGCACAAGATTGGTTAAAAACCCTAGTTGGACGAGAATAAGCATAGGGAGGACGAAAATGACCTAAATGTTCAACCAATGACACAAAATAACTTATTGGATGCACAAGATTGGTTAAAAACCCTAATAGGACAAGAATAAGCCTTGGGAGAACGAAAATGACCTAAATGTTCAACCAATGACACAAAATCACTTATTGGATGCACAAGATTGGTTAAAAACCCTAGTTGGACGAGAATAAGCATAGGGAGGACGAAAATGACCTAAATGTTCAACCAATGACACAAAATCACTTATTGGATGCCCAAGATTGGTTAAAAACCCTAACTAGACGAGAATAAGCCGTGGGAGGACGAAAAGATTACAAAATGTTCAACCAATGACACAAATGTACTTATTGGATGCATAAGATTTGTTAAAAACCCTAATTGGACGAGAATAAGCCTTGGGAGGACGAAAATGACCTAAATGTTCAACCAAAGAAACAAAATCACTTATTGGATGCACAAGATTGGTTAAAAACCCTAATTGGACGAGAATAAGCAAAGGGAGGACGAAAATGACTTAAATGTTCAACCAATGACACAAAATCACTTATTGGATGCACAAGATTGGTTAAAAACCCTAATTAGACGAGAATAAGCCTTGGGAGGACGAAAATGACCTAAATGTTCAACCAATGACACAAATGTACTTATTGGATGCCCAAGATTTGTTAAAAACCCTAATTGGACGATAATAAGCCTTGGGAGGACGAAAATGACCTAAATGTTCAACCAATGACA
>JBBPBP010000269.1:0-10373 GCA_037974735.1 Cicer chorassanicum
ATTAGGGTTTTTAACCAATCTTGTGCATCCAATAAGTGATTTTGTTTCTTTGGTTGAACATTTAGGTCATTTTCGTCCTCCCAAGGCTTATTCTCGTCCAATTAGGGTTTTTAACAAATCTTATGCATCCAATAAGTACATTTGTGTCATTGGTTGAACATTTTGTAATCTTTTCGTCCTCCCACGGCTTATTCTCGTCCAGTTAGGGTTTTTAACCAATCTTGGGCATCCAATAAGTGATTTTGTGTCATTGGTTGAACATTTAGGTCATTTTCGTCCTCCCTATGATTATTCTCGTCCAACTAGGGTTTTTAACCAATCTTGTGCATCCAATAAGTGATTTTGTGTCATTGGTTGAACATTTAGGTCATTTTCGTTCTCCCAAGGCTTATTCTTGTCCTATTAGGGTTTTTAACCAATCTTGTGCATCCAATAAGTTATTTTGTGTCATTGGTTGAACATTTAGGTCTTTTTCGTCCTCCTTAGGCTTATTCTCGTCCAATTAAGGTTTTTAAATTTTGTGCATCCAATAAGTACATTTGTGTCATTGGTTGAACATTTAGGTCATTTTTTCGTCCTCCCTAGGCTTATTCTCGTCCAATTAGGGTTTTTAACTAATCTTGTGCATCCAATAAGTGATTTTGTGTCATTGGTTGAACACTTAGGTCATTTTCGTCCTCGCTAGGCTTATTCTCGTCCAATGAGGGTTTTTAACCAATCTTTTGCATCCAGTAAGTACATTTGTGTCATTGGTTGAACATTTAGCTCATTTTCGTCCTCCCAAGGCTTATTCTCGTCCAATTAGGGTTTTTAGCAAATTTTATGCATCCAATAAGTGATTTTGTGTCATTGGTTAAACATTTAGGTCATTTTCGTTCTCCCTAGGCTTATTCTTGTCCAATTAGGGTTTTTAACCAATCTTGTGCATCCAATAAGTGATTTTTTGTCATTGGTTGAACATTTAGGTCATTTTCGTCCTCCCTAGGCTTATTCTCGTCCAATTAGGGTTTTTAACCAATCTTGTGCATCCAATAAGTGTTTTTGTGTCATTGGTTGAACATTTAGGTCATTTTCGTCCTCCCAAGGCTTATTCTTGTCTAATTAGGGTTTTTAACCAATCTTGTGCATCCAACAAGTACATTTGTGTCATTGGTTGAACATTTAGGTCATTTTCGTCCTCCCAATGCTTATTCTCGTCCAATTAGGGTTTTTAACCAATCTTGTGCATCCAATAATTGATTTTCTGTCATTGGTTGAACATTTAGGTCATTTTCGTCCTCCCTAGGCTTATTCTCGTCCAATTAGGGTTTTTAACCAATCTTGTGCATCCAATAAGTACATTTGTGTCATTGGTTGAACATTTAGGTCATTTTCGTCCTACCTAGGCTTATTCTCGTCCAATAAGGGTTTTTAACCAATCTTGTGCATCCAATAAGTACATTTGTGTCATTGGTTGAACATTTAGGTCATTTTCGTCCTCCCTAGGCTTATTCTCGTCCAATTAGGGTTTTTAACCAATCTTGTGCATCCAATAAGTGATTTGGTATCATTGGTTGAAGATTTAGGTCATTTTCGTCCTCCCAAGGCTTATTCTCGTCCAATTAGGGTTTTTAACCAATCTTGTGCATCCAATAAGTGATTTTGTGTCATTGGTTGAACATTTAGGTCATTTTCGTCCTCCCAAGGCTTATTCTCGTCCAATTAGGGATTTTAACCAATCTTGTGCATCTAATAAGTACATTTGTGTCATTAGTTGAACATTTAGGTCATTTTCGTCCTCCCAAGGCTTATTCTCGTCCAATTAGGGTTTTTAACCAATCTTGTGCATCCAATAAGTGATTTTGTGTCATTGGTTGAACATTTAGGTCATTTTCGTTCTCCCAAGACTTATTCTTGTCCAATTAGGGTTTTTAACCAATCTTGTGCATCCAATAAGTACATTTGTGTCATTGGTTGAACATTTAGGTCATTTTCGTCCTCCAAGGCTTATTCTCGTCCAATTAGGATTTTTAACCAATCTTGTGCATCCAATAAGTGATTTTGTGTCATTGGTTGAACATTTAGGTCATTTTCGTTCTCCCAAGGCTTATTCTCATCCAATTAGGGTTTTTAACCAATCTTGTGCATCCAATAAGTACATTTGTATCTTTGGTTGAACATTTAGGTCTTTTTCTTCCTCCAAAGGTTTATTCTCGTAAAATTAGGGTTTTTAACCAATCTTGTGCATCCAATAAGTGATTTTGTGTCATTGGTTGAACATTTAGGTCATTTTCGTTCTCCCAAGGCTTATTCTTGTCCAATTAGGGTTTTGAACCAATCTTGTGCATCCAATAAGTACATTTGTTTCATTGGTTGAACATTTAGGTCATTTTCGTCCTCCCAAGGCTTATTCTCGTCCAATTAGGGTTTTTAACCAATCTTGTGCATCCAATAAGTGATTTTGTGTCATTGGTTGAACATTTAGGTCATTTTCGTTCTCCCAAGACTTATTCTCGTCCAATTAGGGTTTTTAACCAATCTTGTGCATCCAATAAGTTTATTTGTGTCATTGGTTGAACATTTAGGTCATCTTCGTCCTCCCAAGGCTTATTCTCGTCCAATTAGGGTTTTTAACCAATCTTGTGCATCCAATAAGTTTATTTGTGTCATTGGTTGAACATTTAGGTCATTTTCGTCCTCCCAAGGCTTATTCTCGTCCAATTAGGGTTTTTAACCAATCTTGTGCATCCAATAAGTACATTTGTGTCATTGGTTGAACATTTAGGTCATTTATGTCCTCCAAAGGCATATTCTCGTCCAATGAGGGTTTTTAACCAATCTTGTGCATCCAATAAGTGATTTTGTGTCATTGGTTGAACATTTAGGTCATTTTCGTCCTCCCAAGGCTTATTCTCGTCCAATTAGGGTTTTTAACCAATCTTGTGCATCCAATAAGTGATTTTGTGTCATTGGTTGAACATTTAGGTCATTTTCGTCCTCCCAAGGCTTATTCTCGTCCAACTAGGATTTTTAACAAATCTTGTGCATCCAATAAGTGATTTTGTGTCATTGGTTGAACATTTAGGTCATTTTCGTCCTCCCAAGGCTTATTCTCGTCCAATTAGGGTTTTTAACCAATCTTGTGCATCCAATAAGTGCATTTGTGTCATTGGTTAAACATTTAGGTCATTTTCGTCCTCCCTAGGCTTATTCTCGTCCAATTAGGGTTTTTAACCAATCTTGTGCATCCAATAAGTGATTTTGTGTCATTGGTTGAACATTTAGGTCATTTTCGTCCTCCCGAGGCTTATTCTCGTCCAATTAGGGTTTTTAACCAATCTTGTGCATCCAATAAGTGTTTTTGTGTCATTGGTTGAACATTTAGGTCATTTTCGTCCTCCCTAGGCTTATTCTCGTCCAATTAGGGTTTTTAACCAATCTTGTGCATCCAATAAGTGTTTTTGTGTCATTGGTTGAACATTTAGGTCATTTTCGTCCTCCCTAGGCTTATTCTCGTCCAATTAGGGTTTTTAAATTTTGTGCATCCAATAAGTACATTTGTGTCATTGGTTGAACATTTAGGTCATTTTTTCGTCCTCCCTAGCCTTATTCTCGTCCAATTAGGGTTTTTAACCAATCTTGTGCATCCAATAAGTGATTTTGTGTCATTGGTTGAACATTTAGGTCATTTTCGTCCTCCCAAGGCTTATTCTCGTCCAATTAGGGTTTTTAACCAATCTTGTGCATCCAATACGTGATTTTGTGTCATTGGTTGAACATTAAGGTCATTTTCGTCCTCCCAAGGCTTATTCTCGTCCAATTAGGGTTTTTAACCAACCTTGTGCATCCAATAAGTGATTTTGTGTCATTGGTTGAACATTTAGGTCATTTTCGTCCTCCCAAGGCTTATTCTCGTCCAATTAGGGTTTTTAACCAATCTTGTGCATCCAATAAGTGATTTTGTGTCATTGGTTGAACATTTAGGTCATTTTCGTCCTCCCAAGGCTTATTCTCGTCCAATTAGGGTTTTTAACCAATCATGTGCATCCAATAAGTACATTTGTGACATTGGTTGAACATTTAGGTCATTTTCGTCCTCCCAAGGCTTATTCTCGTCCAATTAGGGTTTTTAACCAATCTTGTGCATCCAATAAGTACATTTGTGTCATTGGTTGAACATTTAGGTCATTTTCGTCCTCCCAAGGCTTATTCTCGTGCAATTAGGGTTTTTAACCAATCTTGTGCATCCAATAAGTACATTTGTGTCATTGGTTGAACATTTAGGTCATTTTTGTCTTCCCAAGGCTATTTCTCGTCCAATTAGGGTTTTTAACCAATCTTGTGCATCCAATAAGTACATTTGTGTCATTGGTTGAACATTTTGGTCATTTTCGTCCTCCCAAGGCTTATTCTCGTCCAATTAGGGTTTTTAACCAATCTTGTGCATCCATTAAGTACATTTGTGTCATTGGTTGAACATTTAGGTCATTTTCGTCCTCCCAAGGCTTATTCTCGTCCAATTAGGGTTTTTAACCAATCTTGTGCATCCAATAAGTACATTTGTGTCATTGGTTGAACATTTTTGTCATTTTCGTCCTCCCAAGGCTTATTCTCGTCCAATTAGGGTTTTTAACCAATCTTGTGCATCCAATAAGTGATTTTGTGTCATTGGTTGAACATTTAGGTCATTTTCGTCCTCCCAAGGCTTATTCTCGTCCAATTAGGGTTTTTAACCAATCTTGTGCATCCAATAAGTACATTTGTTTCATTGGTTGAACGTTTAGGTCATTTTCGTCCTCCCAAGGCTTATTCTCGTCCAATTAGGGTTTTTAACCAATCTTGTGCATCCAATAAGTGATTTTGTGTCATTGGTTGAACATTTAGGTCATTTTCGTCCTCCAAAGGCTTATTCTCGTCCAATTAGGGTTTTTAACC
Organism: Cicer chorassanicum; assembly: GCA_037974735.1. Lineage (NCBI taxonomy): Eukaryota > Viridiplantae > Streptophyta > Magnoliopsida > Fabales > Fabaceae > Cicer > Cicer chorassanicum. The sequence continues at coordinate 4,915 of JBBPBP010000269.1, forward strand.
AATCTTGTGCATCCTATAAGTACATTTGTGTCATTGGTTGAACATTTAGGTCATTTTCGTCCTCCCAAGGCTTATTCTCGTCCAATTAGGGTTTTTAACCAATCTTGTGTATCCAATAAGTGATTTTGTGTCATTGGTTGAACATTTAGGTCATTTTCGTCCTCCCAAGGCTTATTCTCGTCCAATTAGGGTTTTTAACCAATCTTGTGCATCCAATAAGTACATTTGTTTCATTGGTTGAACATTTAGCCCATTTTCGTCCTCCCAAGGCTTATTCTCGTCCAATTAGGGTTATTAACAAATCTTATGCATCCAATAAGTGATTTTGTGTCATTGGTTAAACATTTAGGTCATTTTCGTTCTCCCTATGCTTATTCTTGTCCAATTAGGGTTTTTAACCAATCTTGTGCATCCAATAAGTGATTTTGTGTCATTGGTTGAACATTTAGGTCATTTTCGTCCTCCCAAGGCTTATTATCGTCCAATTAGGGTTTTTAACAAATCTTGGGCATCCAATAAGTACATTTGTGTCATTGGTTGAACATTTAGGTCATTTTCGTCCTCCCAAGGCTTATTCTCGTCAAATTAGGGTTTTTAACCAGTCTTGTGCATCCAATAAGTGATTTTGTGTCATTGGTTGAACATTTAGGTCATTTTCGTTGTCCCAAGGCTTATTCTCGTGCAATTAGGGTTTTTAACCAATCTTGTGCATCCAATAAGTGATTTTGTGTCATTGGTTGAACATTTAGGTAATTTTCGTCCTCCCTAGGCTTATTCTCGTCCAATTAGGGTTTTTAACCAATCTTGTGCATCCAATAAGTGATTTTGTGTCATTGGTTGAACATTTAGGTCATTTTCGTCATCCCAAGGCTTATTCTCGTCCAATTAGGGGTTTTAACCAATCCTGTGCATCCAATAAGTGATTTTGTGTCATTGGTTGAACATTTAGGTCATTTTCGTCCTCCCAAGGCTTATTCTCGTCCAATTAGGGTTTTTAACCAATCTTGTGCATCCAATAAGTACATTTGTGTCATTGGTTGAACATTGAGGTCATTTTCGTCCTCCCTAGGCTTATTCTCGTCCAATTAGGGTTTTTAACCAATCTGGTGCATCCAATAAGTGATTTTGTGTCATTGGTTGAACATTTAGGTCATTTTCGTCCTCCCAAGGCTTATTCTCGTCCAATTAGGGTTTTTAACCAATCTTGTGCATCCAATAAGTACATTTGTTTCATTGGTTGAACATTTAGGTCATTTTCGACCTCCCAAGGCTTATTCTCGTCCAATTAGGGTTTTTAATCAATCTTGTGCATCCAATAAGTGATTTTTTGTCATTGGTTGAACATTTAGGTCATTTTCGTCCTCCCAAGGCTTATTCTCGTCCAATTAGGGTTTTTAACCAATCTTGTGCATCCAATAAGTACATTTGTGTCATTGGTTGAACATTGAGGTCATTTTCGTTCTCCCTAGGCTTATTCTCGTCCAATTAGGGTTTTTAACCAATCTTGTGCATCCAATAAGTGATTTTGTGTCATTGGTTGAACATTTAGGTCATTTTCGTCCTCCCAAGGCTTATTCTCGTCCAATTAGGGTTTTTAACCAATCTTGTGCATCCAATAAGTACATTTGTTTCATTGGTTGAACGTTTAGGTCATTTTCGTCCTCCCAAGGCTTATTCTCGTCCAATTAGGGTTTTTAACCAATCTTGTGCATCCAATAAGTGATTTTGTGTCATTGGTTGAACATTTAGGTCATTTTCGTCCTCCAAAGGCTTATTCTCGTCCAATTAGGGTTTTTAACCAATCTTGTGCATCCTATAAGTACATTTGTGTCATTGGTTGAACATTTAGGTCATTTTCGTCCTCCCAAGGCTTATTCTCGTCCAATTAGGGTTTTTAACCAATCTTGTGTATCCAATAAGTGATTTTGTGTCATTGGTTGAACATTTAGGTCATTTTCGTCCTCCCAAGGCTTATTCTCGTCCAATTAGGGTTTTTAACCAATCTTGTGCATCCAATAAGTACATTTGTTTCATTGGTTGAACATTTAGCCCATTTTCGTCCTCCCAAGGCTTATTCTCGTCCAATTAGGGTTATTAACAAATCTTATGCATCCAATAAGTGATTTTGTGTCATTGGTTAAACATTTAGGTCATTTTCGTTCTCCCTATGCTTATTCTTGTCCAATTAGGGTTTTTAACCAATCTTGTGCATCCAATAAGTGATTTTGTGTCATTGGTTGAACATTTAGGTCATTTTCGTCCTCCCAAGGCTTATTATCGTCCAATTAGGGTTTTTAACAAATCTTGGGCATCCAATAAGTACATTTGTGTCATTGGTTGAACATTTAGGTCATTTTCGTCCTCCCAAGGCTTATTCTCGTCTAATTAGGGTTTTTAACCAATCTTGTGCATCCAATAAGTGATTTTGTTTCTTTGGTGGAACATTTAGGTCATTTTCGTCCTCCCAAGGCTTATTCTCGTCCAATTAGGGTTTTTAACAAATCTTCTGCATCCAATAAGTACATTTATGTCATTGGTTGAACATTTTGTTAACTTTTCGTCCTCCCAAGGCTTATTCTCGTCCAGTTAGGGTTTTTAACCAATCTTGTGCATCCAATAAGTGATTTTGTGTCATTGGTTGAACATTTAGGTCATTTTCGTTCTCCCTAGGCTTATTTTCGTCCAACTAGGGTTTTTAACCAATCTTGTGCATCCAATAAATACATTTGTGTCGTTGGTTGAACATTTAGGTCATTTTCGTCCTCCCTAGGCTTATTCTCGTCCAATTATGGTTTTTTAACCAATCTTGTGCATCCAATAAGTGTTTTTGTGTCATTGGTTGAACATTTAGGTCATTTTTGTCCTCCCTAGGCTTATTCTCATCCAATTAGGGTTTTTAAATTTTGTGCATCCAATAAGTACATTTGTGTCATTGGTTGAACATCTAGGTCATTTTTTCGTCCCCCCTAGGCTTATTCTCGTCCAATTAGGGTTTTTAACCAATCTTGTGCATCCAATAAGTGATTTAGTGTCATTGGTTAAACATTTAGGTCATTTTCGTCCCCCTAGTCTTATTCTCGTCCAATGAGGGTTTTTAACCAATCTTGTGCATCCAATAAGTACATTTGTGTCATTGGTTGAACATTTAGCTCATTTTCGTCCTCCTAAGGCTTATTCTTGTCCAATTAGGGTTTTTAACAAATCTTATGCACCCAATAAGTGATTTTGTGTCATTGGTTAAACATTTAGGTCATTTTCGTTCTCCCTAGGCTTATTCTTGTCCAATTAGGGTTTTTAACCAATCTTGTGCATCCAATAAGTGATTTTGTGTCATTGGTTGAACATTTAGCTCATTTTCGTCCTCCCAAGGCTTATTATCGTCCAATTAGGGTTTTTAACAAATCTTTGACATCCAATAAGTACATTTGTGTCATTGGTTGAACATTTAGGTCATTTTCGTCCTCCCAAGGCTTATTCTCGTCCAATTAGGGTTTTTAACCAATCTTGTGCATCCAATAAGTGATTTTGTGTCATTGGTTGAACATTTAGGTCATTTTCGTCCTCCGAAGTCTTATTCTCATCCAATTAGGGTTTTTAACAAATCTTGTGCATCCAATAAGTACATTTGTGTCATTGGTTGAACATTTAGGTCATTTTCGTCCTCCCAAGGCTTATTCTCGTCCAATTAGGGTTTTTAACCAATCTTGTGCATCCAATAAGTGATTTTGTGCCATTGGTTTAACATTTAGGTCATTTTCGTCCTCCCAAGGCTTATTCTCGTCCAATTAGGGTTTTTAACCAATCTTGTGCATCCAATAAGTACATTTGTTTCATTGGTTGAACATTTAGGTCATTTTCGTCCTCCCAAGGCTTATTCTCGTCCAATTAGGGTTTTTAACCAATCTTGTGCATCCAATAAGTGATTTTGTGTCATTGGTTGAACATTTAGGTCATTTTCGTTCTCCCAAGACTTATTCTTGTCCAATTAGGGTTTTTAACAAATCTTGTGCATCCAATAAGTACATTTGTGTCATTGGTTGAACATTTAGGTCATTTTCGTCCTCCCTAGGCTTATTCTCAATTAATTAGGGTTTTTAACCAATCTTTTGCATCCAATAAGTGATTTTGTGTCATTGGTTCAACATTTAGGTCATTTTCGTCCTCCCAAGGATTATTCTCGTCCAATTAGGGTTTTTAACCAATCTTGTGCGTCTAATAAGTGATTTTGTGTCATTGGTTGAACATTTAGGTCATATTCGTTCTCCCAAGGCTTATTCTTGTCCAATTAGGGTTTTTAACCAATCATGTGCATCAAATAAGTTATTTTGTGTCATTGGTTGAACATTTAAGTCATTTTCGTCCTCCTTAGGCTTATTCTCGTCCATTTAGGGTTTTTAACCAATCTTGTGCATCCAATAAGTGATTTTGTGCCATTGGTTAAACATTTAGGTTATTTTTGTCCTCCCAAGGCTTATTCTCGTCCAATTAAGGTTTTTAACCAATCTTGTGCATCCAATAAGTACATTTGTGTCATTGGTTGAACATTTAGGTCATTTTCGTCCTCCAAGGCTTATTCTCGTCCAATTAGGATTTTTAACCAATCTTGTGCATCCAATAAGTGATTTTGTGTCATTGGTTGAACATTTAGGTCATTTTCGTTCTCCCAAGGCTTATTCTCATCCAATTAGGGTTTTTAACCAATCTTGTGCATCCAATAAGTACATTTGTATCTTTGGTTGAACATTTAGGTCTTTTTCTTCCTCCAAAGGTTTATTCTCGTAAAATTAGGGTTTTTAACCAATCTTGTGCATCCAATAAGTGATTTTGTGTCATTGGTTGAACATTTAGGTCATTTTCGTTCTCCCAAGGCTTATTCTTGTCCAATTAGGGTTTTGAACCAATCTTGTGCATCCAATAAGTACATTTGTTTCATTGGTTGAACATTTAGGTCATTTTCGTCCTCCCAAGGCTTATTCTCGTCCAATTAGGGTTTTTAACCAATCTTGTGCATCCAATAAGTGATTTTGTGTCATTGGTTGAACATTTAGGTCATTTTCGTTCTCCCAAGACTTATTCATGTCCAATTAGGGTTTTTAACAAATCTTGTGCATCCAATAAGTACATTTGTGTCATTCGTTGAACATTTAGGTCATTTTCGTCCTCCCTAGGCTTATTCTCGATTAATTAGGGTTTTTAACCAATCTTTTGCATCCAATAAGTGATTTTGTGTCATTGGTTCAACATTTAGGTCATTTTCGTCCTCCCAAGGATTATTCTCGTCCAATTAGGGTTTTTAACCAATCTTGTGCGTCTAATAAGTGATTTTGTGTCATTTGTTGAACATTTAGGTCATTTTCCTCCTCCCAAGGATTATTCTCGTCCAATTAGGGTTTTTAACCAATCTTGTGCATCCATTAAGTGATTTTGAGTCATTGGTTGAACATTTAGGTCATTTTCGT
>JBBPBP010000270.1:0-41624 GCA_037974735.1 Cicer chorassanicum
ACAAAATCACTTATTGGATGCACAAGATTGGTTAAAAACCCTAATTGAACGAGAATAAACCTAGAGAGGACGAAAATGACCTAAATGTTCAACCAATGACACAAAATCACTTATTGGATGCACAAGATTGGTTAAAAACCCTAATTGGACGAGAATAAGGCTAGGGAGGACGAAAAAATGACCTAAATGTTCAACAATTGACACAAATGTACTTATTGGATGCACAAAATTGGTTAAAAACCCTAATTGGACGAGAATAAGCCTAGGGAGGACGAAAATGACCTAAATTTTCAACCAATGACACAAAAACACTTATTGGATGCACAAGATTGGTTAAAAACCCTAATTGGATGAGAATAAGCCTAGGGAGGACGAAAATGACCTAAATGTTCAACCAACGACACAAATGTACTTATTGGATGCACAAGATTGGTTAAAAACCCTAGTTGGACGAGAATAAGCCTAGGGAGGACGAAAATGACCTAAATGTTCAACCAATGACACAAAATCACTTATTGGATGCACAAGATTGGTTAAAAACCCTAATTGGACGAGAATAAGCATTGGGAGGACGAAAATGACCTAAATGTTCAACCAATGACACAAAATCACTTATTGGATGCACAACATTCGTTAAAAACCCTAATTGGACGAGAATAAGCCTTAGGAGGACGAAAATGACCTAAATGTTCAACCAATGACACAAAATCACTTATTGGATGCACAAGATTGGTTAAAAACCCTAATTGGACGAGAATAAGAATTGGGAGGACGAAAATGACCTAAATGTTCAACCAAAGACACAAATGTACTTATTGGATGCACAAGATTGGTTAAAAACCCTAATTGGACGAGAATAAGCCTAGGGAGGACGAAAATGACCTAAATGTTCAACCAATGACACAAAATCACTTATTGGATGCACAAGATTGGTTAAAAACCCTAATTGGACGAGAATAAGCCTAGGGATGAAAAAAATGACCTAAATGTTCAACCAATGACACAAAATCACTTATTTGATGCACAAGATTGGTTAAAAACCCTAATTGGACGAGAATAATCCTTGGGAGGACGAAAATGACCTAAATGTTCAACCAATGACACAATTGTACTTATTGGATGCACAAGATTGGTTAAAAACCCTAATTGGACGAGAATAAGCCTAGGGAGGACGAAAATGATCTAAATGTTCAACCAATGACACAAAATCACTTATTGGATGCACAAGATTGGTTAAAAACCCTAATTGGACGAGAATAAGAATAGGGAGGACGAAAATGACCTAAATGTTCAACCAATGACACAAAATCACTTATTGGATGCACAAGATTGGTTAAAAACCCTAATTGGACGAGAATAAGCCTATGGAGGACGAAAATGACCTAAATGTTCAACCAATGACACAAATTTACTTATTGTATGCACAAGATTGGTTAAAAACCCTAATTGGACGAGAATAAGCCTTGGGAGGACGAAAATGACCTAAATGTTCAACCAATGACACAAAATCACTTATTGGATGCACAAGATTGGTTAAAAACCCTAATTGGACGAGAATAAGCCTAGGGAGGACGAAAATGACCTAAATGTTCAAACAATGACACAAAATCACTTATTTAATGCACAAGATTGGTTCAAAACCCTAATTGGACGAGAATAAGCCTTGGGAGGACGAAAATGACCTAAATGTTCAACCAATGACACAAAATCACTTATTGGATGCACAAGATTGGTTAAAAACCCTAATTGGACAAGAATAAGCCTAGGGAGAACGAAAATGACCTAAATGTTTAACCAATGACACAAAATCACTTATTGGATGCATAAGATTTGTTAATAACCCTAATTGGACAAGAATAAGCCTTGGGAGGACGAAAATGGGCTAAATGTTCAACCAATGAAACAAATGTACTTATTGGATGCACAAGATTGGTTAAAAACCCTAATTGGACGAGAATAAGCCTTGGGAGGACGAAAATGACCTAAATGTTCAACCAATGACACAAAATCACTTATTGGATGCACAAGATTGGTTAAAAACCCTAATTGGACGAGAATAAGCCTTGGGAGGATGAAAATGACCTAAATGTTCAACCAATGACACAAAATCACTTATTGGATGCAGAAGATTGGTTAAAAACCCTAATTGGACGAGAATAAGCCTTGGGAGGACGAAAATGATCTAAATGTTCAACCAATGACACAAAATCACTTATTGGATGCACAAGATTGGTTAAAAACCCTAATTGGACGAGAATAAGCCTTGGGAGGACGAAAATGACCTAAATGTTCAACCAATGACACAAAATCACTTATTGGATGCACAAGATTGGTTAAAAACCCTAATTGGACGAGAATAAGCCTTGGGAGGACGAAAATGACCTAAATGTTCGACCAATGGCACAAAATCACTTATTGGATGCACAAGATTGGTTAAAAACCCTAATTGGACGAGAATAAGCCTAGGGAGGACGAAAATGACCTAAATGTTCAACCAATGACACAAAATCACTTATTGGATGCACAAGATTGGTTAAAAACCCTAATTGGACGAGAATAATCCTAGGGAGGACGAAAATGACCTAAATGTTCAACCAATGACACAATTGTACTTATTGGATGCACAAGATTGGTTAAAAACCCTAATTGGACGAGAATAAGCCTAGGGAGGACGAAAATGACCTAAATGTTCAACCAATGACACAAAATCACTTAGTGGATGCACAAGATTGGTTAAAAACCCTAATTGGACGAGAATAAGCCTAGGGAGGACGAACATGACCTAAATGTTCAACCAATGACACAAAATCACTTATTTGATGCACAAGATTTGTTAAAAACCCTAATTGGACGAGAATAATCCTTGGGAGGACGAAAATGACCTAAATGTTCAACCAATGACACAAAATAAATTATTGGATGCACAAGATTGGTTAAAAACCCTAATTGGACGAGAATAAGCCTTGGGAGGACGAAAATGACCTAAATGTTCAACCAATGACACAAAATCACTTATTGGATGCACAAGATTGGTTAAAAACCCTAATTGGACGAGAATAAGCCTAGGGAGGACGAAAATGACCTAAATGTTCAACCAATGACACAAAATCACTTATTGGATGCACAAGATTGGTTAAAAACCCTAATTGGACGAGAATAAGCTTTTGGAGGTCATAAATGACCTAAATGTTCAACTAATGACACAAATGTACTTATTGGATGCACAAGATTGTTAAAAAACCCTAATTGGACGAGAATAAGTATTGGGAGGACGAAATTGACCTAAATGTTCAACCAATGACACAAAATCACTTATTGGATGCACAAGATTGGTTAAAAACCCTAATTGGACGAGAATAAGCCTTGGGAGGACGAAAATGACCTAAATGTTCAACCAATGACACAAATGTACTTATTGGATGCACAAGATTGGTTAAAAACCCTAATTGGACGAGAATAAGCCTTGGGAGGACGAAAATGACCTAAATGTTCAACCAATGACACAAAATCACTTATTGGATGCACAAGATTGGTTAAAAACCCTAATTGGACGAGAATAAGCCTTGGGAGGATGAAAATGACCTAAATGTTCAACCAATGAAACAAAATCACTTATTGGAAGCACAAGATTGGTTAAAAACCCTAATTGGACGAGAATAAGCCTTGGGAGGACGAAAATGACCTAAATGTTCAACCAATGACACAAATGTACTTATTGGATGCACAAGATTGGTTAAAAACCCTAATTGGACGAGAATAAGCCTAGGGAGGACGAAAATGACCTAAATGTTCAACCAATGACACAAAATCACTTATTGGATGCACAAGATTGGTTAAAAACCCTAATTGGACGAGAATAAGGCTTTGGAGGACGAAAATGACCTAAATGTTCAACCAATGACACAAAATCACTTATTGGATGCACAAGATTGGTTAAAAACCCTAATTGGACGAGAATAAGCCTTGGGAGGACGAAAATGACCTAAATGTTCAACCAATAGAACAAAATCACTTATTGGAAGCACAAGATTGGTTAAAAACCCTAATTGGACGAGAATAAGCCTTGGGAGGACGAAAATGACCTAAATGTTCAATCAATGACACAAAATCACTTATTGGATGCACAAGATTGGTTAAAAACCCTAATTGGACGAGAATAAGCCTTGGGAGAACGAAAATGACCTAAATGTTCAACCAATGACACAAAATCACTTATTGGATGCACAAGATTGGTTAAAAACCCTAATTGGACGAGAATAAGCCTTGGGAGGACGAAAATGATCTAAATGTTCAACCAATGACACAAAATCACTTATTGGATGCTCAAGATTGGTTAAAAACCCTAATTGGACGAGAATAAGCCTTGGGAGGACGAAAATGACCTAAATGTTCAACCAATGACACAAAATCACTTATTGGATGCACAAGATTGGTTAAAAACCCAAATTGGACGAGAATAAGCCTTGGGAGGACTAAAATGACCTAAATGTTCAACCAATGACACAAAATCACTTATTGGATGCACAAGATTAGTTAAAAACGCGAATTGGACGAGAATAAGCCTTGGGAGGACGATAATGACCTAAATGTTCAACCAATAACACAAAATCACTTATTGGATGCACAAGATTGGTTAAAAACCCTAATTGGACGAGAATAAGCCTTGGGAGGACGAAAATGACCTAAATGTTCAACCAATGACACAAAATCACTTATTGGATGCACAAGATTGGTTAAAAACCCTAATTGGACGAGAATAAGCCTTGACAGGACAAAAATGACCTAAATGTTCAACCAATGACACAAAATCACTTATTGGATGCACAACATTGGTTAAAAACCCTAATTGGACGAGAATAAGTCTAGGGAGGACGATAATGACCTAAATGTTCAACCAATGACACAAAATCACTTATTGGATGCACAAGATTGGTTAAAAACCCTAATTGGACGAGAATAAGCCTTGGGAGGACGAAAATGACCTAAATGTTCAACCAATGACACAAAATCACTTATTGGATGCACAAGATTGGTTAAAAACCCTAATTGGACGAGAATAAGCCTAGGGAGGACGAAATTGACCTAAATGTTCAACCAATGACCCAAAATCACTTATTGGATGCACAAGATTGGTTAAAAACCCTAATTGGACCAGAATAAGCCTAGGGACGACGAAAATGACCTAAATGTTCAACCAATGACACAAAATCAATTATTGGATGAACAAGATTGGTTAAAAACCCTAATTGAACGAGAATAAGCCTTGGGAGGACGAAAATGACCTAAATGTTCAACCAATGACACAAAATCACTTATTGGATGCACAAGATTGGTTAAAAACCCTAATTGGACGAGAATAAGCCTTGGGAGGACGAAAATGACCTAAATGTTCAACCAATGACACAAAATCACTTATTGGATGCACAAGATTGGTTAAAAACCCTAATTGGACGAGAATAAGCCTAGGGAGGATGAAAATGACCTAAATAATCAACCAATGACACAAAATCACTTATTGGATGCACAAGATTGGTTAAAATCCCTAATTGGACGAGAATAAGCCTTGGGAGAACGAAAATGACCTAAATGTTCAACCAATGACACAAAATCACTTATTGGATGCACAAGATTGGTTAAAAACCCTAATTGGACGAGAATAAGCCTTGGGAGGACGAAAATGACCTAAATGTTCAACCAATGACACAAATGTACGTATTGGATGCCCAAGATTTGTTAAAAACCCTAATTGGACGATAATAAGCTTTGGGAGGACAAAAATGACCTAAATGTTCAACCAATGACACAAAATCACTTATTGGATGCACAAGATTGGTTAAAAACCCTAATTGGACAAGAATAAGCCTAGGGAGAACGAAAATGACCTAAATGTTTAACCAATGACACAAAATAACTTATTGGATGCATAAGATTTGTTAATAACCCTAATTGGACGAGAATAAGCCTTGGGAGGACGAAAATGAGCTAAATGTTCAACCAATGAAACAAATGTACTTATTGGATGCACAAGATTGGTTAAAAACCCTAATTGGACGAGAATAAGCCTAGGGAGGACGAAACAGACCTAAATGTTCAACCAATGACACAAAATCACTTATTGGATGCACAAGATTGGTTAAAAACCCTAATTGGACGAGAATAAGGCTAGGGAGGACGAAAAAATGACCTAAATGTTCAACAATTGACACAAATGTACTTATTGGATGCACAAAATTTAAAAACCCTAATTGGACGAGAATAAGCCTAGGGAGGACGAAAATGACCTAAATTTTCAACCAATGACACAAAAACACTTATTGGATGCACAAGATTGGTTAAAAACCCTAATTGGATGAGAATAAGCCTAGGGAGGACGAAAATGACCTAAATGTTCAACCAACGACACAAATGTACTTATTGGATGCACAAGATTGGTTAAAAACCCTAGTTGGACGAGAATAAGCCTAGGGAGGACGAAAATGACCTAAATGTTCAACCAATGACACAAAATCACTTGTTGGATGCACAAGATTGGTTAAAAACCCTAACTGGACGAGAATAAGGCTTGGGAGGACGAAAAGATAACAAAATGTTCAACCAATGACACAAATGTACTTATTGGATGCAGAAGATTTGTTAAAAATCCTAATTGGACAAGAATAAGCCTTGGGAGGACGAAAATGACCTAAATGTTCAACCAAAGAAACAAAATCACTTATTGGATGCACAAGATTGGTTAAGAACCCTAATTGGACGAGAATAAGCCTAGGGAGGACGAAAATGACCTAAATGTTCAACCAATGACACAAAATCACTTATTGGATGCCAAGATTGGTTAAAAACCCTAATTAGACGAGAATAAGCCTTGGGAGGACGAAAATGACCTAAATGTTCAACCAATGACACAAATGTACTTATTGGATGCCCAAGATTTGTTAAAAACCCTAATTGGACGATAATAAGCCTTGGGAGGACGAAAATGACCTAAATGTTCAACCAATGACACAAAATCACTTATTGGATGCATAAGATTGGTTAAAAACCCTAATTGGACGAGAATAAGCCTAGGGAGGACGAAAATGACCTAAATGTTCAACCAATGACACAAAATCACTTATTGGATGGACAAGATTGGTTAAAAACCCTAATTGGACGAGAATAAGCTTTTGGAGGACATAAATGACCTAAATGTTCAACCAATGACACAAATGTACTTATTGGATGCACAAGATTGGTTAAAAACCCTAATTGGACGAGAATAAGCCTAGGGAGGACAAAAATGACCTAAATGTTTAACCAATGACACAAAATCACTTATTTGATGCATTAGATTGGTTAAAAACCCTAATTGGACGAGAATAAGCCTTGGGAGGACGAAAATGACCTAAATGTTCAACCAATGACACAAAATCACTTATTGGATGCACAAGATTGGTTAAAAACCCTAATTGGACGAGAATAAGCTTTGGGAGGACGAAAATGATCTAAATGTTCAACCAATGACACAAAATCACTTATTGGATGCAAAAGATTGGTTAAAAACCCTAATTGGACGGTAATAAGCCTTGGGAGGACGAAAATGACCTAAATGTTCAACCAATGACACAAAATCACTTATTGGATGCACAAGATTGGTTAAAAACCCTAATTGGACGAGAATAAGCCTTGGGAGGACGAAAATGACCTAAATGTTCAACCAATGACACAAATGTACTTATTGGATGCACAAGATTGGTTAAAAACCCTAATTGGAGGAGAATAAGCTTTGGGAGGACGAAAATGACCCAAATGTTCAACCAATGACACAAATGTACTTATTGGATGCATAAGATTGGTTAAAAACCATAATTGGACGAGAATAAGCCTAGGAAGGACGATAATGACCTAAATGTTCAACCAATGACACAAATGTACTTATTGGATGCACAAGATTGGTTAAAAACCCTAATTGGACGAGAATAAGCCTTGGGAGGACGAAAATGACCTAAATGTTCAACCAATGACACAAAATCACTTATTGGATGCACAAGATTGGTTAAAAACCCTAATTGGACGAGAATAAGCCTTGGAAGGATGAAAATGACCTAAATGTTTAACCAACGACACAAACTCACTTATTGGATGCACAAGATTGGTTAAAAACCCTAATTGGACGAGAATAAGCCTTGGGAGGACGAAAATGACCTAAATGTTCAACCAATGACACAAATGTACTTATTGGATGCACAAGATTGGTGAAAAACCCTAATTGGACGAGAATAAGCCTTGGGAGGATGAAAATTACCTAAATGTTCAACCAACGACACAAATGTACTTATTGGATGCACAAGATTGGTTAAAAACCCTAATTGGACGAGAATAAGCCTTGGGAGGACGAAAATGACCTAAATGTTCAACCAATGACACAAAATCACTTATTGGATGCACAAGATTGGTTAAAAACCCTAATTGGACGAGAATAAGCCTCGGGAGGACGAAAATGACCGAAATGTTCAACCAATGACACAAAATCACTTATTGGATGCACAAGATTGGTTAAAAACCCTAATTGGACGAGAATAAGCCTTGGGAGGACGAAAATGACCTAAATGTTCAACCAATGACACAAAATCGCTTATTGGATGCAAAAGATTGGTTAAAAACCCTAATTGGACGAGAATAAGCCTTGGGAGGACGAAAATGACCTAAATGTTCAACCAATGACACAAAATCACTTATTGGATGCACAAGATTGGTTAAAAACCCTAATTGGACGAGAATAAGTCTACGGAGGACGAAAATGACCTAAATGTTCAACCAATGACACAAAATCACTTATTGGATGCACAAGATTGGTTAAAAACCCTAATTGGACGAGAATAAGCTTTTGGAGGACATAAATGACCTAAATGTTCAACCAATGACACAAATGTACTTATTGAATGCACAAGATTGGTTAAAAACCCTAATTGGACGAGAATAAGCCTTGGGAGGACGAAAATGACCTAAATGTTCAACCAATGACACAAAATCACTTATTGGATGCACAAGATTGGTTAAAAACCCTAATTGGACGAGAATAAGCCTTGGGAGGACGAACATGACCTAAATGTTCAACCAATGACACAAAAGCACTTATTGGATGCACAAGATTGGTTAAAAACCCTAATTGGACGAGAATAAGCCTTGGGAGGACGAAAATGACCTAAATGTTCAACCAATGACACAAAATCACTTATTGGATGCACAAGATTGGTTAAAAACCCTAATTGGACGAGAATAAGCCCTGGGAGGACAAAAATGACCTTAATGTTCAACCAATGACACAAAATCACTTATTGGATGCACAAGATTGGTTAAAAACCCTAATTGGACGAGAATAAGCCTTGGGAGGACGAAAATGACCTAAATGTTCAACCAATGACACAAATGTACTTATTGGATGCACAAGATTGGTTAAAAACCTTAATTGGACGAGAATAAGCGTTGGGAGGACGAAAATGACCTAAATGTTCAACCAATGACACAAATGTACTTATTGGATGCACAAGATTGGTTAAAAACCCTAATTGGACGAGAATAAGCCTTGGGAGGACGAAAATGACCTAAATGTTCAACCAATGTCACAAATGTACTTATTGGATGCACATGATTGGTTAAAAACCCTAATTGGACGAGAATAAGCCTTGGGAGGACGAAAATGACCTAAATGTTCAACCAATGACACAAAATCACTTATTGGATGCACAAGATTGGTTAAAAACCCTAATTGGACGAGAATAAGCCTTGGGAGGACGAAAATGACCTAAATGTTCAACCAATGACACAAATGTACTTATTGGATGTCAAAGATTTGTTAAAAACCCTAATTGGACGATAATAAGCCTTGGGAGGACGAAAATGAGCTAAATGTTCAACCAATGACACAAAATCACTTATTGGATGCACAAGATTGGTTAAAAACCCTAATTGGACAAGAATAAGCCTAGGGAGAACGAAAATGACCTAAATGTTTAACCAATGACACAAAATCACTTATTGGGTGCATAAGATTTGTTAAAAACCCTAATTGGACAAGAATAAGCCTTAGGAGGACGAAAATGAGCTAAATGTTCAACCAATGACACAAATGTACTTATTGGATGCACAAGATTGGTTAAAAACCCTCATTGGACGAGAATAAGACTAGGGGGACGAAAATGACCTAAATGTTTAACCAATGACACTAAATCACTTATTGGATGCACAAGATTGGTTAAAAACCCTAATTGGACGAGAATAAGCCTAGGGGGGACGAAAAAATGACCTAGATGTTCAACCAATGACACAAATGTACTTATTGGATGCACAAAATTTAAAAACCCTAATTGGATGAGAATAAGCCTAGGGAGGACAAAAATGACCTAAATGTTCAACCAATGACACAAAAACACTTATTGGATGCACAAGATTGGTTAAAAAACCATAATTGGACGAGAATAAGCCTAGGGAGGACGAAAATGACCTAAATGTTCAACCAACGACACAAATGTATTTATTGGATGCACAAGATTGGTTAAAAACCCTAGTTGGACGAAAATAAGCCTAGGGAGAACGAAAATGACCTAAATGTTCAACCAATGACACAAAATCACTTATTGGATGCACAAGATTGGTTAAAAACCCTAACTGGACGAGAATAAGCCTTGGGAGGACGAAAAGTTAACAAAATGTTCAACCAATGACATAAATGTACTTATTGGATGCAGAAGATTTGTTAAAAACCCTAATTGGACGAGAATAAGCCTTGGGAGGACGAAAATGACCTAAATGTTCCACCAAAGAAACAAAATCACTTATTGGATGCACAAGATTGGTTAAAAACCCTAATTAGACGAGAATAAGCCTTGGGAGGACGAAAATGACCTAAATGTTCAACCAATGACACAAATGTACTTATTGGATGCCCAAGATTTGTTAAAAACCCTAATTGGACGATAATAAGCCTTGGGAGGACGAAAATGACCTAAATGTTCAACCAATGACACAAATGTACTTATTGGATGCACAAGATTGGTTAAAAACCCTAATTGGACGAGAATAAGACTAGGGAGGACGAAAATGACCTAAATGTTGAACCAATGACACAAATGTACTTATTGGATTCACAAGATTGGTTAAAAACCCTAATTTGAGGAGAATAAGCCTAGGGAGGACGAAAATGACCTAAATGTTCAACCAATGACACAAAATCACTTATTGGATGCACAAGATTGGTTAAAAACCCTAATTGGACGAGAATAAGCCTTGGGAGGACGAAAATGACCTAAATGTTCAACCAATGACACAAATGTACTTATTGGATGCACAAGATTAGTTAAAATCCTAATTGGACGAGAATAAGCCTTGGGAGGACGTAAATGACCTAAATGTTCAACCAATGACACAAAATCACTTATTGGATGCACAAGATTGGTTAAAAACCCTAATTGGACGAGAATAAGCCTTGGGAGGACGAAAATGACCTAAATGTTCAACCAATGACACAAATGTACTTATTGGATGCACAAGATTGGTTAAAAACCCTAATTGGACGAGAATAAGCCTTGGAAGGACGAAAATGACATAAATGTTCAACCAATGACACAAAATCACTTATTGGATGCACAAGATTGGTTAAAAACCCTAATTGGACGAGAATAAGCCTTGGGAGGACGAAAATGACCTAAATGTTCAACCAATGACACAAAATCACTTATTGGATGCACAAGATTGGTTAAAAACCCTAATTGGACGAGAATAAGCCTAGGGAGGACGAAAATGACCTAAATGTTCAAGACTTATTCACTTATTGGATACACAAGATTGGTTAAAACCCCTAATTGGACGAGAATAAGCCTTGGGAGGACGAAAATGACCTAAATGTTCAACCAATGACACAAAATCACTTATTGGATTTACAAGATTGGTTAAAAACCCTAATTGGACGAGAATAAGCCTTGGGAGGACGAAAATGACCTAAATGTTCAACCAATGACACAAAATCACTTATTGGATGCACAAGATTGGTTAAAAACCCTAATTGGACGAGAATAAGCCTTGGGAGGACGAAAATGACCTAAATGTTCAACCAATGACACAAAATCACTTATTGGATGCACAAGATTGGTTAAAAACCCTAATTGGACGAGAATAAGCCTTTGAAGGACGAAAATGACCGAAATGTTCAACCAATGACACAAATATACTTATTGGATGCGCAAGATTGGTTAAAAACCCTAATTGGACGAGAATAAGCCTTGGGAGGACGAAAATGACCTAAATGTTCAACCAATGACACAAAATCACTTATTGGATGCACAAGATTGGTTAAAAACCCTAATTGGACGAGAATAAGCCTTGGGACAATGAAAATGACCTAAATGTTCAACCAATGACACAAATGTATTTATTGGATGCACAAGATTGGTAAAAAACCCTAATTGGACGAGAATAAGCCTTGGGAGGACGAAAATGACCTAAATGTTCAAACAATGACACAAAATCACTTATTGGATGCACAAGATTGGTTAAAAACCCTAATTGGACGAGAATAAGCCTAGGGAGGACGAAAATTACCTAAATGTTCAACCAATGACACAAAATCACTTATTGGATGCACAAGATTGGTTAAAAACCCTAATTGCACGAGAATAAGCCTTGGGACAACGAAAATGACCTAAATGTTCAACCAATGACACAAAATCACTTATTGGATGCACAAGACTGGTTAAAAACCCTAATTTGACGAGAATAAGCCTTGGGAGGACGAAAATGACCTAAATGTTCAACCAATGACACAAATGTACTTATTGGATGCCCAAGATTTGTTAAAAACCCTAATTGGACGATAATAAGCCTTGGGAGGACGAAAATGACCTAAATGTTCAACCAATGACACAAAATCACTTATTGGATGCACAAGATTGGTTAAAAACCCTAATTGGAGAGGAATAAGCCTAGGGAGAATGAAAATGACTTAAATGTTTAACCAATGACACAAAATCACTTATTGGATGCATAAGATTTGTTAAAAACCCTAATTGGACGAGAATAAGCCTTAGGAGGACGAAAATGAGCTAAATGTTCAACCAATGACACAAATGTACTTATTGGATGCACAAGATTGGTTAAAAACCCTCATTGGACGAGAATAAGCCTAGGGAGGACGAAAATGACCTAAGTGTTCAACCAATGACACAAAATCACTTATTGGATGCACAAGATTGGTTAAAAACCCTAATTGGACGAGAATAAGCCTTCGGAGTACGAAAATGACCTAAATGTTCAACCAATGACACAAATGTACTTATTGGATGCACAAAATTTAAAAACCCTAATTGGACGAGAATAAGCCTAGGGAGGACGAAAATGACCTAAATGTTCAACCAATGACACAAATGTACTTATTGGATGCACAAGATTGGTTAAAAACCCTAATTGGAAGAAAATAGACCTTGGGAGGACGAAAATGACCTAAATGTTCAACCAATGACACAATTGTTCTTATTGGATGCACAAGATTGGTTAAAAACCCTAGTTGGACGAGAATAAGCCTAGGGAGGACGAAAATGACCTAAATGTTCAACCAATGACACAAAATCACTTATTGGATGCACAAGATTGGTTAAAAACCCTAACTGGACGAGAATAAGCCTTGAAAGGACGAAAAGTTAACAAAATGTTCAACCAATGACACAAATGTACTTATTGGATGCACAAGATTTGTTAAAAACCCTAATTGGACGATAATAAGCCTTGGGAGGACGAAAATGACCTAAATGTTCAACCAAAGAAACAAAATCACTTATTGGATGCAAAAGATTGGTTAAAAACCCTAATTGGACGAGAGTAAGCCTAGGGAGGACGAAAATGACCTAAATGTTCAACCAATGACACAAAATCACTTATTTGATGCACAAGATTGGTTAAAAACCCTAATTAGACGAGAATAAGCCTTGGGAGGACGAAATTGACCTAAATGTTCAACCAATGACACAAATGTACTTATTGGTTACCCAAGATTGGTTAAAAACCCTAATTGGACGAGAATAAGCCTAGGGAGGACGAAAATGACCTAAATGTTCAACCAACGACACAAAATCACTTATTGGATGCATAACATTGGTTAAAAACCCTAATTGGACGAGAATAAGCCTTGGGAGGATGAAAATGACCTAAATGTTCAACCAATGACACAAATGTACTTATTGGATGCCCAAGATTTGTTAAAAACCCTAATTGGACGAGAATAAGCCTAGGGAGGACGAAAATGACCTAAATGTTCAACCAATCACACAAAATCGCTTTATGGATGCACAAGATTGGTTAAAAACCCTAATTAGACGAGAATAAGCCTTGGGAGAACGAAAATGACCTAAATGTTCAACCAATGACACAAAATCACTTATTGGATGCACAAGATTGGTTAAAAACCCTAATTAGACGAGAATAAGCCTTGGGAGGACGAAAATGACCTAAATGTTCAACCAATGACACAAATGTACTTATTGGATACCCAAGATTGGTTAAAAACCCTAATTGGACGAGAATAAGCCTAGGGAGGACGAAAATGACCTAAATGTTCAACCAATGACTTAAATGTACTTATTGGATGCACAAGATTGGTTAAAAAACCTAATTGGACGAGAATAAGCCTAGGGAGGACGAAAATAACCTAAATGTTCAACCAATGACACAAAATCACTTATTGGATGCACAAGATTGGTTAAAAACTCTAATTGGACGAGAATAAGCCTTGGCAGAACGAAAATGACCTAAATGTTCAATCAATGACACAAAATCACTTATTGGATACACAAGATTGGTTAAAAACCCTAATTGGAGAAGAATTAACCTAGGGAGAACGAAAATGACCTAAATGTTTAACCAATGACACAAAATCACTTATTGGATGCACAAGATTGGTTAAAAACCCTAATTAGACGAGAATAAGCCTTGGGAGGACGAAAATGACCTAAATGTTCAACCAATGACACAAATGTACTAATTGGATACACAAGATTGGTTAAAAACCCTAATTGGACGAGAATAAGCCTAGGGAGGACGAAAATGACCTAAATGTTCAACCAATGACACAAAATCACTTATTGGATGCACAAGATTGGTTAAAAACCCTAATTGGACGAGAATAAGCCTAGGGAGGACGAAAATGACCTAAATGTTCAACCAAAGACACAAAATCACTTATTGGATGCACAAGATTGGTTAAAAACGCTAATTGGACGAGAATAAGCCTTGGGAGGACGAAAATGACCTAAATGTTCAACCAATGACACAAAATCACTTATTGGATGCACAAGATTGGTTAAAAACCCTAATTGGACGAGAATAAGCCTAGGGAGGACGAAAATGACCTAAATGTTCAACCAATGACACAAAAGCACATATTGGATGCACAAGATTGGTTAAAAACCCTAATTGGACGAGAATAAGCCTAGGGAGGACGAAAATGACCTAAATGTTCAACCAATGACACAAAATCACTTATTGGATGCACAAGATTGGTTAAAAACCCTAATTGGACAAGAATAAGCCTAGGGAGAACGAAAATGACCTAAATGTTTAACCAATGACACAAAATCACTTATTGGATGCATAACATTGGTTAAAAACCCTAATTGGACGAGAATAAGCCCTGGGAGTACGAAAATGACCTAAATGTTCAACCAATGACACAAATGTACTTATTGGATGCCCAAGATTTGTTAAAAACCCTAATTGGACGAGAATAAGCCTAGGGAGGACGAAAATGACCTAAATGTTCAACCAAAGACACAAAAACACTTATTGGATGCACAAGATTGGTTAAAAACCCTAATTGGACGAGAATAAGCCTAGGGAGGACGAAAATGACCTAAATGTTCAACCAATGACACAAAATCACTTATTGGATGCACAAGATTGGTTAAAAACCCTAATTGGACGAGAATAAGCCTTGGGAGGACAAAAATAACCTAAAGGTTCAACCAATGACACAAATGTACTTATTGGATGCACAAGATTGGTTAAAAACCCTAATTGGACGAGAATAAGCCTAGGGAGGACGAAAATGACCTAAATGTTCAACCAATGACACAAAATCACTTATTGGATGCACAAGATTGGTTAAAAACCCTAATTGGACGAGAATAAGCCTAGGGATGAAAAAAATGACCTAAATGTTCAACCAATGACACAAAATCACTTATTTGATGCACAAGATTGGTTAAAAACCCTAATTGGACGAGAATAATCCTTGGGAGGACGAAAATGACCTAAATGTTCAACCAATGACACAATTGTACTTATTGGATGCACAAGATTGGTTAAAAACCCTAATTGGACGAGAATAAGCCTAGGGAGGACGAAAATGACCTAAATGATCAACCAATGACACAAAATAAATTATTGGATGCACAAGATTGGTTAAAAACCCTAATTGGACGAGAATAAGCCTTGGGAGGACGAAAATGACCTAAATGTTCAACCAATGACACAAAATCACTTATTGGATGCACAAGATTGGTTAAAAACCCTAATTGGACGAGAATAAGCCTAGGGAGGACGAAAATGACCTAAATGTTCAAACAATGACACAAAATCGCTTATTGGATGCACAAGATTGGTTAAAACCCCTAATTTGACGATAATAAGCCTTGGGAGGACGAAAATGACCTAAATGTTCAACCAATGACACAAATGTACTTATTGGATGCACAAGATTGGTTAAAAACCCTAATTGGACGAGAATAAGCCTAGGGAGGACGAAAATGACCTAAATGGTTAACCAATGACACAAAATCACTTATTGGATGCACAAGATTGGTTAAAAACCCTAATTGGACGAGAATAAGCCTTGGGAGGACGAAAATGACCTAAATGTTCAACCAATGACACAAATGTACTTATTGGATGCACAAGATTGGTTAAAAACCCTAATTAACCGAGAATAAGCCTTGGGAGGACGAAAATTACCTAAATGTTCAACCAATGACACAAAATCACTTATTGGATGCACAAGATTGGTTAAAAACCCTAATTGGACGAGAATAAGCCTTGGGAGGACGAAAATGACCTAAATGTTCAACCAATGACACAAATGTACTTATTGGATGCACAAGATTGATTAAAAACCCTAATAGCACGAGAATAAGTCTTGGGAGGACGAAAATGACCTAAATGTTCAACCAATGACACAAATGTACTTATTGGATGCACAAGATTGGTTAAAAACCCTAATTGGACGAGAATAAGCCTAGGGAGGACGAAAATGACCTAAATGTTCAACCAATGACACAAAATCACTTATTGGATGCACAAGATTGGTTAAAAACCCTAATTGGACAAGAATAAGCCTAGGGAGAACGAAAATGACCTAAATGTTTAACCAATGACACAAAATCACTTATTGGATGCATAACATTGGTTAAAAACCCTAATTGGACGAGAATAAGCCCTGGGAGTACGAAAATGACCTAAATGTTCAACCAATGACACAAATGTACTTATTGGATGCCCAAGATTTGTTAAAAACCCTAATTGGACGAGAATAAGCCTAGGGAGGACGAAAATGACCTAAATGTTCAACCAAAGACACAAAAACACTTATTGGATGCACAAGATTGGTTAAAAACCCTAATTGGACGAGAATAAGCCTAGGGAGGACGAAAATGACCTAAATGTTCAACCAATGACACAAAATCACTTATTGGATGCACAAGATTGGTTAAAAACCCTAATTGGACGAGAATAATCCTAGGGAGGACGAAAATGACCTAAATGTTCAACCAATGACACAATTGTACTTATTGGATGCACAAGATTGGTTAAAAACCCTAATTGGACGAGAATAAGCCTAGGGAGGACGAAAATGACCTAAATGTTCAACCAATGACACAAAATCACTTAGTGGATGCACAAGATTGGTTAAAAACCCTAATTGGACGAGAATAAGCCTAGGGAGGACGAACATGACCTAAATGTTCAACCAATGACACAAAATCACTTATTTGATGCACAAGATTTGTTAAAAACCCTAATTGGACGAGAATAATCCTTGGGAGGACGAAAATGACCTAAATGTTCAACCAATGACACAAAATAAATTATTGGATGCACAAGATTGGTTAAAAACCCTAATTGGACGAGAATAAGCCTTGGGAGGACGAAAATGACCTAAATGTTCAACCAATGACACAAAATCACTTATTGGATGCACAAGATTGGTTAAAAACCCTAATTGGACGAGAATAAGCCTAGGGAGGACGAAAATGACCTAAATGTTCAACCAATGACACAAAATCACTTATTGGATGCACAAGATTGGTTAAAAACCCTAATTGGACGAGAATAAGCTTTTGGAGGTCATAAATGACCTAAATGTTCAACTAATGACACAAATGTACTTATTGGATGCACAAGATTGTTAAAAAACCCTAATTGGACGAGAATAAGTATTGGGAGGACGAAATTGACCTAAATGTTCAACCAATGACACAAAATCACTTATTGGATGCACAAGATTGGTTAAAAACCCTAATTGGACGAGAATAAGCCTTGGGAGGACGAAAATGACCTAAATGTTCAACCAATGACACAAATGTACTTATTGGATGCACAAGATTGGTTAAAAACCCTAATTGGACGAAAATAAGCCTTGGGAGGACGAAAATGACCTAAATGTTCAACCAATGGCATAAAATCACTTATTGGATGCACAAGATTGGTTAAAAAACCCTAATTGGACGGGAATAAGCCTAAGGAGGACGAAAAGGACCTAAATGTTCAACCAACGACACAAATGTACTTATTGGATGCACAAGATTGGTTAAAAACCCTAGTTGGACGAGAATAAGCCTAGGGAGGACGAAAATGACCTAAATGTTCAACCAATGACACAAAATCACTTATTGGATGCACAAGATTGGTTAAAAACCCTAACTGAACGAGAATAAGCCTTGGGAGGACGAAAAGTTAACAAAATGTTCAACCAATGACACAAATGTACTTATTGGATGCACAAGATTTGTTAAAAACCCTAATTGGACGAGAATAAGCCTTGGGAGGACGAAAATGACCTAAATGTTCAACCAAGGAAACAAAATCACTTATTGGATGCACAAGATTGGTTAAAAACCCTAATTGGACGAGAATAAGCCTAGGGAGGACGAAAATGACCTAAATGTTCAACCAATGACACAAAATCACTTATTGGATGCACAAGATTGGTTAAAAACCCTAATTAGACGAGAATAAGCCTTGGGAGGACGAAAATGACCTAAATGTTCAACCAATGACACAAATGTACTTATTGGATACCCAAGATTGGTTAAAAACCCTAATTGGACGAGAGTAAGCCTAGGGAGGATGAAAATGACCTAAATGTTCAACCAACGACGCAAAATCACTTATTGGATGCACAAGATTGGTTAAAAACCCTAAATGGACAAGAATAAGCCTAGGGAGAACGAAAATGACCTAAATGTTTAACCAATGACACAAAATCACTTATTGGATGCATAACATTTGTTAAAAACCCTAATTGGACGAGAATAAGCATTGGGAGGACGAAAATAACCTAAATGTTCAACCAATGACACAAAATCACTTATTGGATGCACAAGACTGGTTAAATACTCTAATTGGACGAGAATAAGCCTAGGGAGGAAGAAAATGACCTAAATGTTCAACAAATGACACAAATGTACTTATTGGATGCACAAGATTTGTTAAAAACACTAATTGGACGAGAATAAGCCTAGGGAGGACGAAAATGACCTAATTGTTCAACCAATGACACTAAATCACTTATTGGATGCACAAGATTGGTTAAAAACCCTAATTGGACGAGAATAAGCCTAGGGATGACGAAAATGACCAAAATGTTCAATCAATGACACAAATGTACTTATTGGATGCACATGATTGGTTAAAAACCCTAATTGGACGAGAATAAGCCTAGGGAGGACGAAAATGACCTAAATGTTCAACCAATGACACAAAATCACTTATTGGATGCACAAGATTGGTTAAAAACCCTAATTGGACGAGAATAAGCCTTGGGAGGACGAAAATGACCTAAATGTTCAACCAATGCACAAAATCACTTATTGGATGCACAAGATTGGTTAAAAACCCTAATTGGACGAGAATAAGCCTAGGGAGGACGAAAATGACCTAAATGTTCAACCAATGACACAAAATCACTTATTGGATGCACAAGATTGGTTAAAAACCCTAATTGGACGAGAATAAGCCTTGGGAGGACGAAAATGACCTAAATGTTCAACCAATGACACAAATGTACATATTGGATGCACAAGATTCGTTAAAAACCCTAATTGGACGAGATTAAGCCTAGGGAGGACGAAAATGACCTAAATGTTCAACCAATGACACAAAATCACTTAATTGATGCACAAGATTGGTTAAAAACCCTAATTGGACGAGAATAATCCTTGGGAGGACGAAAATGACCTAAATGTTCAACCAATGACACAAATGTACTTATTGGATGCACAAGATTGGTTAAAAACCCTAATTGGACGAGAATAAGACTTGGGAGGACGAAAATGACCTAAATGTTCAACCAATGACACAAATGTACTTATTGGATGCACTAGATTGGTTAAAAACCCTAATTGGACGAGCATAAGCCTAGGGAGGACGAAAATGACCTAAATGTTCAACCAATGACACAAATGTACTTATTGGATGCACAAGATTGGTTAAAAACCCTAACTGGACGAGAATAAGCCTTGGGAGGAGGAAAATGACCTAAATATTCAACCAATGACACAAATGTACTTATTGGATGCACAAGATTGGTTAAAAAACCTAATTGGACGAGAATAAGACTTGGGAGGACGAGAATGACCTAAATGTTCAACCAATGACACAAATGTACTTATTGGATGCACTAGATTGGTTAAAAACCCTAATTGGATGAGAATAAGCCTTGGGAGGACGAAAATGACCTAAATGTTCAACCAATGACACAAATGTACTTATTGGATGCACAAGATTGGTTAAAAACCCTAATTGGACGAGAATAAGCCTAGGGAGGACGAAAATGACCTAAATGTTTAACCAATGACACAAAATCACTTATTGGATGCACAACATTGGTTAAAAACCCTAAATGGACGAGAATAAGCCTTGGGAGGACGAAAATGACCTAAATGTTCAACCAATGACACAAATGTACTTATTGGATGCACAAGATTGGTTAAAAACCCTAATTGGACGAGAATAAGCCTTGGGAGGACGAAAATGACCTAAATGTTCAACCAATGACACAAAATTACTTATTGGATGCACAAGATTGGTTAGAAACCCTAATTGGACGAGAATAAGCCTAGGGAGGAC
The DNA here is from genome assembly GCA_037974735.1 of Cicer chorassanicum. Lineage (NCBI taxonomy): Eukaryota > Viridiplantae > Streptophyta > Magnoliopsida > Fabales > Fabaceae > Cicer > Cicer chorassanicum. The sequence continues at coordinate 21,364 of JBBPBP010000270.1, forward strand.
GAAAATGACCTAAATGTTCAACCAATGACACAAAATCACTTATTGGATGCACAAGATTGGTTAAAAACCCTAATTGGACGAGAATAAGCCTTGGGAGGACGAAAATGACCTAAATGTTCAACCAATGACACAAAATCACTTATTTGATGCACAAGATTGGTTTAGAAACCCTAATTGGACGAGAATAAGCTTAGGGAGGACGAAAATGACCTAAATGTTCAACCAATGACACAAAATCACTTATTGGATGCACAAGATTGGTTAAAAACCCTAATTGGACGAGAATAAGCCTTGGGAGGACGAAAATGACCTAAATGTTCAACCAATGACACAAATGTACTTATTGGATGCACAAGATAAGTTAAAAACCCTAATTGGACGAGAATAAGCTTTGGGAGGAGGAAAATAACCTAAATGTTCAACCAATGATACAAAATCACTTATTGGATGCACAAGATTGGTTAAAAACCCTAATTGGACGAGAATAAGCCTAGGGAGGACGAAAATGACCTAAATGTTCAACCAATGACACAAAATCACTTATTGGATGCACAAGATTGGTTAAAAACCCTAATTGGACAACAATAAGCCCTTGGAGGACGAAAATGACCTAAGTGTTCAACCAATGGCACAAAATCACTTATTGGATGCACAAGATTGGTTAAAAACCCTAATTGGACGAGAATAAGCCTAGGGAGGACGAAAATGACCTAAATGTTCAACCAATGACACAAAATCACTTATTGGATGCACAAGATTGGTTAAAAACCCTAAATGGACGAGAATAAGCCTAGGGAGGAGGAAAATGACCTAAATATTCAACAAATGACACAAAATCACTTATTGGATGCACAAGATTGGTTAAAAACCCTAATTGGACGAGAATAAGCCTAGGGAGGACGAAAATGACCTTAATGTTCAACCAATGACATAAATGTACTTATTGGATGCACAAGATTGGTTAAAAACCCTAATTGGACGAGAATAAGCCTAGGGAGGACGAAAATGACCTAAATGTTCAACCAATGACACAAAATCACTTATTGGATGCACAAGATTGGTTAAAAACCCTAATTGGACGAGAATAAGCCTAGGGAGGACGAAAATGACCTAAATGTTCAACCAATGACACAAATGTACTTATTGGATGCACAAGATTGGTTTAAAACCCTAATTGGACGAAAATAAGCCTTGGAAGGAGGAAAATGACCTAAATGTTCAACCAACGACACAAATGTACTTATTGGATGCACAAGATTGGTTAAAAACCCTAATTGGACGAGAATAAGCCTAGGGAGGACGAAAATGACCTAAATGTTCAACCAATGACACAAATGTACTTATTGGATGCAAAAGATTGGTTAAACACCCTAATTGGACGAGAATAAGCCTTGGGAGGACGAAAATGACCTAAATGTTCAACCAATGACACAAATGTACTTATTGGATCCACAAGATTGGTTAAAAACCCTAATTGGACGAGAATAAGCCTTGGGAGGACGAAAATGACCTAAATGTTCAACCAATGACACAAATGTACTTATTGGATGCACAAGATTGGTTAAAAACCCTAATTGGACGAGAATAAGCCTTGGGAGGATGAAAATAACCTTAATGTTCAACCAATGACACAAATGTACTTATTGGATGCACTAGATTGGTTAAAAACCCTAATTGGAAGAGAATAAGCCTTGGGAGGACGAAAATGACCTAAATGTTCAACCAATGACACAAAATCACTTATTGGATGCACAAGATTGGTTAAAAACCCTAATTGGACGAGAATAAGCCTTGGGAGGACGAAAATGACCTAAATGTTCAACCAATGACACAAATGTACTTATTGGATGCACAAGATTGGTTAAAAACCCTATTGGACGAGAATTAGCCTTGGGATGACGAAAATGACCTAAATGTTCAATCAATGGCACAAAATCACTTATTGGATGCACAAGAATGGTTAAAAACCATAATTGGACGAGAATAAGCCTAGGGAGGACGAAAATGACCTAAATGTTCAACCAATGACACAAAATCACTTATTGGATGCACAAGATAAGTTAAAAACCCTAATTGGAAGAGAATAAGGCTAGGGAGGACAAAAATGACCTAAATGTTCAACCAATGACACAAAATCACTTATTGGATGCACAAGATTGGTTAAAAACCCTAATTGGACGAGAATAAGCCTTGGGAGGACGAAAATGACCTAAATGTTCAACCAATGACACAAATGTACTTATTGGATGCACAAGATTGGTTAAAAACCCTAATTAGACGAGAATAAGCCCTGGGAGGACGAAAATGACCTAAATGTTCAACCAATGACACAAAATCACTTATTGGATGCACAAGATTGGTTAAAAACCCTAATTGGACGAGAATAAGCCTTGGGAGGACGAAAATGACCTAAATGTTCAACCAATGACACAAATGTTTTTATTTGATGCACAAGATTGGTTAAAAACCCTAATTGGACGAGAATAAGCCTTGGGAGGACGAAAATGACCTAAATGTTCAACCAATGACACAAATGTACTTATTGGATGCACAAGATTGGTTAAAAACCCTAATTGGACGAGAATAAGCAATGGGAGGACGAAAATGACCTAAATGTTCAACCAATGACACAAATGTACTTATTGGATGCACAAGATTGGTTAAAAACCATTATTGGACGAGAATAAGCCTAGGGAGGACGAAAATGACCTAAATGTTCAACCAATGACACAAAATCACTTATTGGATGCACAAGATTGGTTAAAAACCCTAATTGGACGAGAATAAGCCTTGGGAGGACGAAAATGACCTAAATGTTCAACGTATGGCACAAAATCACTTATTGGATGCACAAGATTGGTTAAAAATTCTAATTGGACGAGAATAAGCCTAGGGAGGACGAAAATGACCTAAATGTTCAACCAATGACACAAAATCACTTATTGGATGCACAAGATTGGTTAAAAACCCTAATTGGACGAGAATAAGCCTTGGGAGGACGAAAATGACCTAAATGTTCAACCAATGACACAAATGTACTTATTGGATGCACAAGATTGATTAAAAACCCTAATTGGACGAGAATAAGCTTTGGGAGGACGAAAATGACTTAAATGTTCAACCAATGACACAAATGTACTTATTGGATGCACAAGATTGGTTAAAAACCCTAATTGGACGAGAATAAGCATTGGGAGGACGAAAATGACCTAAATGTTCAACCAATGACACAAATGTACTTATTGGATGCACAAGATTGGTTAAAAACCCTAATTGGACGAGAATAAGCCTAGGGAGGACGAAAATGCCCTAAATGTTCAACCAATGACACAAAATCACTTATTGGATGCACAAGATTGGTTAAAAACCCTAATTGGACGAGAATAAGCATTGGGAGGACGAAAATGACCTAAATGTTCAACCAATGACACAAATGTACTTATTGGATGCACAAGATTGGTTGAAAACCCTAATTGGACGAGAATAAGCCTAGGGAGGACGAAAATGACCTAAATGTTCAACCAATGACACAAATGTACTTATTGGATGCACAAGATTGGTTAAAAACCCTAATTGGACGAGAAAAAGCCTAGGGAGGAAGAAAATGACCTAAATGTTCAACCATTGACACAAATGTACTTATTGGATGCACAAGATTGGTTAAAAACCCTAATTGGACGAGAATAAGCCTAGGGAGGACGAAAATGACCTAAATGTTCAACCAATGACACAAAATCACTTATTGGATGCACAAGATTGGTTAAAAACCCTAATTGGACGAGAATAAGCATTGGGAGGACGAAAATGTCCTAAATGTTCAACCAATGACACAAATGTAGTTATTGGATGCACAAGATTGGTTAAAAACCCTAATTGGACGAGAATAAGCCGTGGGAGGACGAAAATGACCTACATGTTCAACCAATGACACAAATGTACTTATTGGATTCACAAGATTGGTTAAAAACCCTAATTCGAGGAGAATAAGCCTTGGGAGGATGAAAATGACCTAAATGTTCAACCAATGACACAAAATCACTTATTGGATGCACAAGATTGGTTAAAAACCCTAATTGGACGAGAATAAGCCTAGGGTGGACGAAAATGACCTAAATGTTCAACCAATGCTACAAAATCACTTATTGGATGCACAAGATTGGTTAAAAACCCTAATTGGACGAGAATAAGCCTAGGGAGGACGAAAATGACCTAAATGTTCAACCAATGACACAAAATCACTTATTGGATGCACAAGATTGGTTAAAAACCCTAATTGGACGAGAATAAGCCTAGGGAGGACGAAAATGACCTAAATGTTCAACCAATGACACAAAATCACTTATTGGATGCACAAGATTGGTTAAAAACCCTAATTTGATGAGAATAAGGCTTAGGAGGACAAAATGACCTAAATGTTCAACCAATGACACAAATGAACTTATTGGATGCACAAGATTGGTTAAAAACCCTAATTGGACGAGAATAAGCCTTGGGAGGACGAAAATGACCTAAATGTTCAACCAATGACACAAAATCACTTATTGGATGCACAATATTGGTTTAAAACCCTAATTGGACGAGAATAAGCCTTGCAAGGACGAAAATGACCTAAATGTTCAACCAATGACACAAAATCACTTATTGGATGCACAAGATTGGTTAAAAACCCTAATTGGACGAGAATAAGCCTTGGGAGGACGAAAATGACCTAAATGTTCAACCAATGACACAAATGTACTTATTGGATGCACAAGATTGGTTAAAAACCCTAATTAGACGAGAATAAGCCTTGGGAGGACGAAAATGACCTAAATGTTCAACCAATGGCATAAAATCACTTACTGGATGCACAAGATTGGTTAAAAACCCTAATTGGACGAGAATAAGCCTAGGGAGGACGAAAATGACCTAAATGTTCAACCAACGACACAAAATCACTTATTGGATGCACAAGATTGGTTAAAATCCCTAATTGGACGAGAATAAGCCTTGGGAGGACGAAAATGACCTAAATGTTCAACCAATGGCATAAAATCACTTATTGGATGCACAAGATTGATTAAAAAACCCTAATTGGACGGGAATAAGCCTAGGGAGGACGAAAATGACCTAAATGTTCAACCAATGACACAAAATCACTTATTGGATGCACAAGATTGGTTAAAAACCCTAACTGGACGAGAATAAGCCTTGGGAGGACGAAAAGTTAACAAAATGTTCAACCAATGATACAAATGTATTTATTGGATGCACAAGATTTGTTAAAAATCCTAATTGGATGAGAATAAGCCTTGGGAGGACGAAAATGACCTAAATGTTCAACCAAAGAAACAAAAAAGCACTTATTGGATGCACAAGATTGGTTAAAAACCCTAATTGGACGAGAATAAGCCTAGGGAGGACGAAAATGACCTAAATGTTCAACCAATGACACAAAATCACTTATTGGATGCACAAGATTGGTTAAAAACCCTAATTAGACGAGAATAAGCATTGGGAGGACGAAAATGACCTAAATGTTCAACCAATGACACAAATGTACTTATTGGATACCCAAGATTGGTTAAAAACCCTAATTGGACGAGAATAAGCCTAGGGAGGACGAAAATGACCTAAATGTTCAACCAATGACACAAAATCACTTATTGGATGCACAAGATTGCTTAAAAACACTAATTGGACAAGAATAAGCCTAGGAAGAACGAAAATGACCTAAATGTTTAACCAATGACACAAAATTACTTATTGGATGCATAACATTGGTTAAAAACCCTAATTGGACGAGAATAAGCCTAAGGAGGACGAAAATGACCTAAATGTTCAACCAATGACACAAAATCACTTATTGGATGCACAAGATTGGTTAAAAAACCCTAATTGGACGGGAATAAGCCTAGGGAGGACGAAAATGACCTAAATGTTCAACCAACGACACAAATGTACTTATTGGATGCACAAGATTGGTTAAAAACCCTAGTTGGACGAGAATAAGCCTAGGGAGGACGAAAATGACCTAAATGTTCAACCAATGACTCAAAATCACTTATTGGATGCACAAGATTGGTTAAAAACCCTAACTGGACGAGAATAAGCCTTGGGAGGACGAAAAGTTAACAAAATGTTCAACCAATGACACAAATGTACTTATTGGATGCACAAGATTTGTTAAAAATCCTAATTGGACGAGAATAAGCCTTGGGAGGACGAAAATGACCTAAATGTTCAACCAAGGAAACAAAATCACTTATTGGATGCACAAGATTTATTAAAAACCCTAATTGGACGAGAATAAGCCTAGGGAGGACGAAAATGACCTAAATGTTCAACCAATGACACAAAATCACTTATTGGATGCACAAGATTGGTTAAAAACCCTAATTAGACGAGAATAAGCCTTGGGAGGACGAAAATGACCTAAATAATCAACCAATGACACAAATGTACTTATTGGATACCCAAGATTGGTTAAAAACCCTAATTGGACGAGAGTATGCCTAGGGAGGACGAAAATGACCTAAATGTTCAACCAACGACACAAAATCACTTATTGGATGCACAAGATTGGTTAAAAACCCTAATTGGACAAGAATAAGCCTAGGGAGAACGAAAATGACCTAAATGTTTAACCAATGACACAAAATCACTTATTGGATGCATAACATTGGTTAAAAACCCTAATTGGACGAGAATAAGCCTTGGGAGGACGAAAATGACCTAAATGTTCAACCAATGACACAAAATCACTTATTGGATGCACAAGATTGGTTAAAAACCCTAATTGGACGAGAATAAGCCTAGGGAGGACGAAAATGACCTAAATGCTCAACCAATGACACAAAATCACTTATTGGATGCACAAGATAGGTTAAAAACCCTAATTGGACAAGAATAAGCCTAGGGAGGACGAAAATGAACTAAATGTTCAACCAATGACACAAATGTACTTATTGGATGCACAAGATTGGTTAAAAACTCTAATTGGATGAGAATAAGCCTTGGAAGGACGAAAATGACCTAAATGTTCAACCAATGACACAAAATCACTTATTGGATGCACAAGATTCGTTAAAAACCCTAATTGGACGAGAATAAGCCTTGGGAGGACGAAAATGACCTAAATGTTCAACCAATGACACAAAATCACTTATTGGATGCACAAGATTGGTTAAAAACCCTAATTGGACGAGAATAAGCCTTGGGAGGACGAAAATGACCTAAATGTTCAACCAATGACACAAATGTACTTATTGGATGCAAAAGATTGGTTAAAAACCCTAATTGGACGAGAATAAGCCTTGGGAGGACGAAAATGACTTAAATGATTAACCCATGACACAAATGTACTTATTGGATGCACAAGATTGGTTCAAAACCCTAATTGGACGAGAATAAGCCTTGGGAGGACAAAAATGACATAAATGTTCAACCAATGACACAAAATCATTTATTGGATGCACAAGATTGGTTAAAAACCCTAATTGGACGAGAATAAGCCTTGGGAGGACGAAAATGACCTAAATGTTCAACCAATGACACAAAATCACTTATTGGATGCACAAGATTGGTTAAAAACCCTAATTGGACGAGAATAAGCCTTGGGAGGACGAAAATGACCTAAATGTTCAACCAATGACACAAATGTACTTATTGGATGCACAAGATTGGTTATAAACACTAATTGGACGAGAATAAGCCTTGGGATGACGAAAATGACCTAAATGTTCAACCAATGACACAAATGTACTTATTGGATGCACAAGATTGGTTAAAAACCCTAATTGGACGAGAATAACCCTTGGGAGGACGAAAATGACCTAAATGTTCAACCAATGACACAAAATTACTTATTGGATGCACAAGATTGGTTAAAAACCCTAATTGGACGAGAATAAGCCTTGGGAGGACGAAAATGACCTAAATGTTCAACCAATGACACAAAATCACTTATTGGATTCACAAGATTGGTTAAAAACCCTAATTGGACGAGAATATGCCTTGGGAGGACGAAAATGACCTTAATGTTCAACCAATGACACAAATGTAGTTACTGGATGCACAAGATTGGTTAAAAACCCTAATTGGACTAGAATAAGCCTTGGGAGGACGAAAATGACCTAAATGTTCAACCAATGACACAAAATCACTTATTGGATGCACAAGATTGGTTAAAAACCCTAATTGGACGAGAATAAGCCTTAGGAGGACGAAAATGACCTAAATGTTCAACCAATGACACAAAATCACTAATTGGATGCACAAGATTGGTTAAAAACCCTAATTGGACGAGAATAAGCCTAGGGAGGACCAAAATGACCTAAATGTTCAACCAATGACACAAAATCACTAATTGGATGCACAAGATTGGTTAAAAACCCTAATTGGACGAGAATAAGCCTAGGGAGGACGAAAATGACCTAAATGTTCAACCAATGACACAAAATCACTTATTGGATGCACAAGATTGGTTAAAAACCCTAATTGGACGAGAATAAGCCTTGGGAGGACGAAAATGACCTAAATGTTCAACCAATGACACAAATGTACTTATTGGATGCACAAGATTGGTTAAAAACCCTAATTGGACGAGAATAAGCCTAGCGAGTAAGAAAATGACCTAAATGTTCAACAAATGACACAAATGTACTTATTGGATGCACAAGATTGGTTAAAAACCCTAATTGGACGAGAATAAGCCTAGGGAGGACGAAAATGACCTAAATGTTCAACCAATGACACAAAAACACTTATTGGATGCACAAGATTGGTTAAAAACCCTAATTGGACGAGAATAAGCCTAGGGAGGAAGAAAATGACCTAAATGTTCAACAAATGACACAAATGTACTTATTGGATGCACAAGATTGGTTAAAAACCCTAATTGGACGAGAATAAGCCTAGGGAGGTTGAAAATGACCTAATTGTTCAACCAATGACACTAAATTACTTATTGGATGCACAAGATTGGTTAAAAACCCTAATTGGACGAGAATAAGCCTATGGATGACGAAAATGACCAAAATGTTCAACCAATGACACAAATGTACTTATTGGATGCACAAGATTGGTTAAAAACCCTAATTGGACGAGAATAAGCCTAGGGAGGACGAAAATGACCTAAATATTCAACCAATGATACAAAATCACTTATTGGATGCACAAGATTGGTTAAAAACCCTAATTGGACGAGAATAAGCCTTGGGAGGACGAAAATGACCTAAATGTTCAACCAATGGCATAAAATCACTTATTGGATGCACAAGATTGGTTAAAAACCCTAATTGGACGAGAATAAGCCTAGGGAGAACGAAAATGACCTAAATGTTCAACCAATGACACAAAATCACTTATTGGATGCACAAGATTGGTTAAAAACCCTAATTGGACAAGAATTAGCCTAGGGAGGACGAAAATGACCTAAGTGTTCAACCAATGACACAAATGTACTTATTGGATGCACAAGATTGGTTAAAAACCCTAATTGGACGAGAATAAGACTAGGGAGGACGAATATGACATAAATGTTCAACCAATGACACAAAATCACTTATTGGATGCACAAGATTGGTTAAAAACCCTAACTGGACGAGAATAAGCCTTGGGAGGACGAAAATGACCTAAATGTTCAACCAATGACACAAAATCACTTATTGGATGCACAAGATTGGTTAAAAACCCTAACTGGACGAGAATAAGCCTTGGGAGGACGAAAATGACCTAAATGTTCAACCAATGACACAAATGTACTTATTGGATACCCAAGATTGGTTAAAAACCCTAATTGGACGAGAATAAGCCTAGGGAGGACGAAAATGACCTAAATGTTCAACCAATGACACAAAATCACTTATTGGATGCACAAGATTGGTTAAAAACCCTAATTGGACAAGAATAAGCCTAGGGAGAACGAAAATGACCTAAATGTTTAACCATTGAGACAAAATCATTTATTGGATGCATAACATTGGTTAAAAACCCTAATTGGACGAGAATAAGCCTTGGGAGGACGAAAATGTCCTAAATGTTCAACCAATGACACAAATGTACTTATTGGATGCCCAAGATTTGTTAGAAACCCTAATTGGACGATAATAAGCCTTGGGAGGACGAAAATGACCTAAATGTTCAACCAATGACACAAAAACACTTATTGGATGCACAAGATTGGTTAAAAACCCTAATTGGACGAGAATAAGCCTAGGGAGGACGAAAATGACCTAAATGTTCAACCAATGACACAAAAGCACTTATTGGATGCACAAGATTGGTTAAAAACCCTAATTGGACGAGAATAAGCCTTGGGAGGACGAAAATGACCTAAATGTTTAACCAATGACACAAATGTACTTATTGGATGCACAAGATTGGTTAAAAACCCTAATTGGAAGAGAATAAGCCTTGGGAGGACGAAAATGACCTAAATGTTCAACCAATGACACAAAATCACTTATTGGATGCACAAGATTGGTTAAAAACCCTAATTGGACGAGAATAACCCTTGGGAGGACGAAAATGACCAATACGTTCAACCAATGACACAAAATCACTTATTGGATGCACAAGATTGGTTAAAAACCCTAATTGGACGAGAATAAGCCTAGGGAGGACGAAAATGACCTAAATGTTCAACCAATGACACAAAATCACTTATTGGATGCACAAGATTGGTTAAAAACCGTATTTGGACGAGAATAAGCCTTGGGAGGACGAAAATGACCTAAATGTTCAACCAATGACACAAAATCACTTATTGGATGCACAAGATTGGTTAAAAACCCTAATTGGACGAGAATAAGCCTTGGGAGGACGAAAATGACCTAAATGTTCAACCAATGACACAAATGTACTTATTGGATGCACAAGATAGGTTAAAAAACCCTAATTGGACGAGAATAAGCCTTGGGAGGACGAAAATGACCTAAATGTTCAACCAATGACACAAATGTACTTATTGGATGCACAAGATTGGTTAAAAACCCTAATTGGACGAGAATAAGCCTTGAAGGACGAAAATGACCTAAATGTTCAACCAATGACACAAATGTACTTATTGGATGCACAAGATTGGTTAAAATCCCTAATTGGACGAGAATAAGCCTTGGGAGGACGAAAATGACCTAAATGTTCAACCAATGGCATAAAATCACTTATTGGATGCATTAGATTGATTAAAAAACCCTAATTGGACGAGAATAAGCCTAGGGAGGACGAAAATGACCTAAATGTTCAACCAACGACACAAATGTACTTATTGGATGCACAAGATTGGTTAAAAACCCTAGTTGGACGAGAATAAGCCTAGGGAGGACGAAAATGACCTAAATGTTCAACCAATGACACAAAATCACTTATTGGATGCACAAGATTGGTTAAAAACCCTAACTGAACGAGAATAAGCCTTGGGAGGACGAAAAGTTAACAAAATGTTCAACCAATGACACAAATGTACTTATTGGATGCACAAGATTTGTTAAAAACCCTAATTGGACGAGAATAAGCCTTGGGAGGACGAAAATGACCTAAATGTTCAACCAAGGAAACAAAATCACTTATTGGATGCACAAGATTGGTTAAAAACCCTAATTGGACGAGAATAAGCCTAGGGAGGACGAAAATGACCTAAATGTTCAACCAATGACACAAAATCACTTATTGGATGCACAAGATTGGTTAAAAACCCTAATTAGACGAGAATAAGCCTTGGGAGGACGAAAATGACCTAAATGTTCAACCAATGACACAAATGTACTTATTGGATACACAAGATTGGTTAAAAACCCTAATTGGACAAGAATAAGCCTAGGGAGGACGAAAATGACCTAAATGTTCAACCAATGACACAAAATCACTTATTGGATGCACAAGATTGGTTAAAAACCCTAATTGGACGAGAATAAGCCTAGGGAGGAAGAAAATGACCTAAATGTTCAACAAATGACACAGATGTACTTATTGGATGCACAAGATTGGTTAAAAACCCTAATTGGACGGGAATAAGCCTAGGGAGGACGAAAATGACCTAATTGTTCAACCAATGACACTAAATCACTTATTGGATGCACAAGATTGGTTAAAAACCCTAATTTATACGAGAATAAGCCTAGGGAGGACAAAAATGACCAAAATGTTCAACCAATGACACAAATGTACTTATTGGATGCACAAGATTGGTTAAAAACCCTAATTGGACGAGAATAAGCCTAGGGAGGACGAAAATGACCTAAATGTTCAACCAATGACACAAAATCACTTATTGGATGCACAAGATTGGTTAAAAACCCTAATTGGACGAGAATAAGCCTTAGGACGACGAAAATGACCTAAATGTTCAACCAATGACACAAAATCACTTATTGGATGCACAAGATTGGTTAAAAACCCTAATTGGACGAGAATAAGCCTTGGGAGGACGAAAATGACCTAAATGTTCAACCAATGACACAAATGTACTTATTGGATGCACAAGATTGGTTAAAAACCCTATTGGACGAGAATTAGCCTTGGGATGACGAAAATGACCTAAATGTTCAATCAATGGCACAAAATCACTTATTGGATGCACAAGAATGGTTAAAAACCATAATTGGACGAGAATAAGCCTAGGGAGGACGAAAATGACCTAAATGTTCAACCAATGACACAAAATCACTTATTGGATGCACAAGATAAGTTAAAAACCCTAATTGGAAGAGAATAAGGCTAGGGAGGACAAAAATGACCTAAATGTTCAACCAATGACACAAAATCACTTATTGGATGCACAAGATTGGTTAAAAACCCTAATTGGACGAGAATAAGCCTTGGGAGGACGAAAATGACCTAAATGTTCAACCAATGACACAAATGTACTTATTGGATGCACAAGATTGGTTAAAAACCATAATTGGACGAGCATAAGCTTAGGGAGGACAAAAATGTCCTAAATGTTCAACCAATGACACAAAATCACTTATTGTATGCACAAGATTGGTTAAAAACCCTAATTGGATGACAATAAGCCTTGGGAGGACGAAAATGAACTAAATGTTCAACCAATGACACAAAATCACTTATTGGATGCACAAAATTGGTTAAAAACCCTAATTGGACGAGAATAAGCCTTGGGAGGACGAAAATGACCTAAATGTTCAACCAATGACACAAAATCACTTATTGGATGCACAAGATTGGTTCAAAACCCTAATTGGACGAGAATAAGCCTTGGGAGGACGAAAATGACCTAAATGTTCAACCAATGACACAAAATCACTTATTGGATGCAAAAGATTGGTTAAAAACCCTAATTGGACGACAATAAGCCTTGGGAGGACGAAAATGACCTAAATGTTCAACCAATGACACAAATGTACTTATTGGATGCACAAGATTGGTTAAAAACCCTAATTGGACGAGAATAAGCCTTGGGAGGACGAAAATGACCTAAATGTTCAACCAATGTCACAAATGTACTTATTGGATGCATAAGATTGGTTAAAAACCCTAATTGGACGAGAATAAGCCTTGGGAGGACGAAAATGACCTAAATGTTCAACCAATGACACAAAATCACTTATTGGATGCACAAGATTGGTTAAAAACCCTAATTGGACGAGAATAAGCCTAGGGTGGACGAAAATGACCTAAATGTTCAACCAATGCTACAAAATCACTTATTGGATGCACAAGATTGGTTAAAAACCCTAATTGGACGAGAATAAGCCTAGGGAGGACGAAAATGACCTAAATGTTCAACCAATGACACAAAATCACTTATTGGATGCACAAGATTGGTTAAAAACCCTAATTGGACGAGAATAAGCCTAGGGAGGACGAAAATGACCTAAATGTTCAACCAATGACACAAAATCACTTATTGGATGCACAAGATTGGTTAAAAACCCTGATTGGGCGAGAATAAGCCTTGGGAGGACGAAAATGACCTAAATGTTCAACCAATGACGCAAATGTACTTATTGGATGCACAAGATTGATCAAAAACCCTAATTGGACGAGAATAAGCCTTGGGAGGACGAAAATGACCTAAATGTTCAACCAATGACACAAAATCACTTATTGGATGCACAAGATTGGTTAAAAACCCTAATTGGACGAGAATAAGCCTTGGGAGGACGAAAATGACCTAAATGTTCAACCAATGACACAAATGTACTTATTGGATGCACAAGATTGGTTAAAAACCCTATTGGACGAGAATTAGCCTTGGGATGACGAAAATGACCTAAATGTTCAATCAATGGCACAAAATCACTTATTGGATGCACAAGAATGGTTAAAAACCATAATTGGACGAGAATAAGCCTAGGGAGGACGAAAATGACCTAAATGTTCAACCAATGACACAAAATCACTTATTGGATGCACAAGATAAGTTAAAAACCCTAATTGGAAGAGAATAAGGCTAGGGAGGACAAAAATGACCTAAATGTTCAACCAATGACACAAAATCACTTATTGGATGCACAAGATTGGTTAAAAACCCTAATTGGACGAGAATAAGCCTTGGGAGGACGAAAATGACCTAAATGTTCAACCAATGACACAAATGTACTTATTGGATGCACAAGATTGGTTAAAACCCCTAATTGGACGAGAATAATCCTTGGGAGAACGAAAATGACCTAAATGTTCAACCAACGACACAAAATCACTTATTGGATGCACAAGATTGGTTAAAAACCCTAATTGGACGAGAATAAGCCTTGGAAGGACGAAAATGACCTAAATGTTCAACCAATGACACAAATGTACTTATTGGATGCACAAGATTGGTTAAAAACCCTATTGGACGAGAATAAGACTTGGGAGGACGAAAATGACCTAAATGTTCAACGTATGGCACAAAATCACTTATTGGATGCACAAGATTTTTTAAAATTTCTAATTGGACGAGAATAAGCCTAAGGAGGGCGAAAATGACCTAAATGTTCAACCAATGACACAAAATCACTTATTGGATGCACAAGATTGGTTAAAAACCCTAATTGGACGAGAATAAGCCTTGGGAGGACGAAAATGACCTAAATGTTCAACCAATGACACAAATGTACTTATTGGATGCACAAGATAAGTTAAAAACCCTAATTGGACGAGAATAAGCTTTGGGAGGAGGAAAATAACCTAAATGTTCAACCAATGATACAAAATCACTTATTGGATGCACAAGATTGGTTAAAAACCCTAATTGGACGAGAATAAGCCTAGGGAGGACGAAAATGACCTAAATGTTCAACCAATGACACAAAATCACTTATTGGATGCACAAGATTGGTTAAAAACCCTAATTGGACGAGAATAAGCCTTGGGAGGACAAAAATAACCTAAAGGTTCAACCAATGACACAAATGTACTTATTGGATGCACAAGATTGGTTAAAAACCCTAATTGGACGAGAATAAGCCTAGGGAGGACGAAAATGACCTAAATGTTCAACCAATGACACAAAATCACTTATTGGATGCACAAGATTGGTTAAAAACCTTTATTGGACGAGAATAAGCCATGGGGGGACGAAAATGACCTAAATGTTCAACCAATGACACAAATGTATTTATTGGATGCCCAAGACTTGTTAAAAACCCTAATTGGACGATAATAAGCCTTGGGAGAACGAAAATGACCTAAATGTTTAACCAATGACACAAAATCACTTATTGGATGCATAAGATTGGTTACAAACCCTAATTGGACGAGAATAAGCCTTGGGAGGACAAAAATGAGCTAAATGTTCAACCAATGACACAAATATACTTATTGGATGCACAAGATTGGTTAAAAAACCCCCATTGGACGAGAATAAGCCTACGGAGGACGAAAATGACCTAAATGTTCAACCAATGACAAAAAAATCACTTATTGGATGCACAAGATTGGTTAAAAACCCTAATTGGACGAGAATAAGCCTAGGGAGGACGAAAAAATGATCTAAATGTTCAACCAATGACACAAAATCACCTATTGGATGCACAAGATTGGTTAAAAACCCTAATTGGACGAGAATAAGCCTTGGGAGGACGAAAATGACCTAAATGTTCAACCAATGACACAAATGTACTTATTGGATGCACAAGATTTCTTAAAAACCCTAATTGGACGAGAACAAGCCTAGGGAGGAAGAAAATGACCTAAATGTTCAACAAATGACACAAAAACACTTATTGGATGCACAAGATTGGTTAAAAACCCTAATTGGACGAGAATAAGCCTAGGAAGGACGAAAATGACCTAATTATTCAACCAATGACACTAAATCACTTATTGGATGCACAAGATTGGTTAAAAACCATTATTGGACGAGAATAAGCCTTGGGAGGACGAAAATGACCTAAATGTTCAACCAATGACACAAATGTACTTATTGGATGCCCAAGATTTGTTAAAAACCCTAATTGGACGATAATAAGCCTTGGGAGGACGAAAATGACCTAAATGTTCAACCAATGACACAAAATCACTTATTGGATGCACAAGATTGGTAAAAAACCCTAATTAGACGAGAATAAGCCTACGGAGGACGAAAATGACCTAAATATTCAACCAATGACTCAAAATCACTTATTGGATGCACAAGATTGGTTAAAAAACCCTAATTGGACGGGAATAAGCCTAGGGAGGACGAAAATGACCTAAATGTTCAACCAACGACACAAATGTACTTATTGGATGCACAAGATTGGTTAAAAACCCTAGTTGGACGAGAATAAGCCTAGGGAGGACGAAAATGACCTAAATGTTCAACCAATGACTCAAAATCACTTATTGGATGCACAAGATTGGTTAAAAACCCTAACTGGACGAGAATAAGCCTTGGGAGGACGAAAAGTTAACAAAATGTTCAACCAATGACACAAATGTACTTATTGGATGCACAAGATTTGTTAAAAACCCTAATTGGACGAGAATAAGCCTTGGGAGGACGAAAAGGACCTAAATGTTCAACCAAGGAAACAAAATCACTTATTGGATGCACAAGATTGGTTAAAAACCCTAATTAGACGAGAATAAGCCTAGGGAGGACGAAAATGACCTAAATGTTCAACCAATGACACAAAATCACTTATTGGATGCACAAGATTGGTTAAAAACCCTAATTAGACGAGAATAAGCATTGCGAGGACGAAAATGACCTAAATGTTCAACCAATGACACAAATGTACTTATTGGATACCCAAGATTGGTTAAAAACCCTAATTGGACGAGAATAAGCCTAGGGAGGACGAAAATGACCTAAATGTTCAACCAATGACACAAAATCACTTATTGGATGCACAAGATTGGTTAAAAACCCTAATTGGACAAGAATAAGCCTAGGAAGGACGAAAATGACCTAAATGTTCAACCAATGACACAAATGTACTTATTGGATGCACAAGATTGGTTAAAAACCCTAATTGGACGAGAATAAGCCTTGGGAGGACGAAAATGACCTAAATGTTCAACCAATGACACAAATGTATTTATTGGATGCACAAGATTGGTTAAAAACCCTAATTGGACGAGAATAAGCCTTGGGAGGACGGAAATGACCTAAATGTTCAACCAACGACACAAAATCACTTATTGGATGCACAAGATTGGTTAAAAACCCTAATTGGACGAGAATAAGCCTTGGGAGGACGAAAATGACCTAAATGTTCAACCAAGGACACAAAATCACTTATTGGATGCACAAGATTGGTTTAAAACCCTAATTGGACGAGAATAAGCCTTGGGAGGACGAAAATGACCTAAATGTTCAACCAACCACACAAAATCACTTATTGGATGCACAAGATTGGTTAAAAACTCTAATTGGACGAGAATAAGCCTTGGGAGGACGAAAATGACCTAAATGTTCAACCAATGACACAAATGTACTTATTGGATGCACAAGATTGGTTAAAAACCCTAATTGGACGAGAATAAGCCTTGGGAGGACGAAAATGACATAATTGTTCAACCAATGACACAAATGTACTTATTGGATGCACAAGATTGGTTAAAAACCCTAATTGGACGAGAATAAGCCTTGGGAGGATGAAAATGACCTAAATGTTCAACCAATGACACAAATGTACTTATTGGATGCACAAGATTGGTTAAAAACCCTAATTGGACGAGAATAAGCCTTGGGAGGACGAAAATGACCTAAATGTTCAACCAATGACACAAATGTACTTATTGGATGCGCAAGATTTGTTAAAAACCCTAATTGGACGAGAATAAGCCTTGGGAGGACGAAAATGATCTAAATGTTCAACCAATGACACAAATGTTCTTATTGGATGCACAAGATTGGTTTAAAACCCTAATTGGACGAGAATAAGCCTTAGGAGGACGAAAATGACCTAAATGTTCAACCAATGACACAAATGTACTTATTGGATGCACAAGATTGGTTAAAAACCCTAATTGGACGAGAATAAGCCTTGGGAGGACGAAAATGACCTAAATGTTCAACCAACGGCACAAAATCACTTATTGGAAGCACAAGATTGGTTAAAAACTCTAATTGAACAAGAATAAGCCTTTGGAGGACGAAAATAACCTAAATGTTCAACCAATGACACAAATGTACTTATTGGATGCACAAGATTGGTTAAAAACCCTAATTGGACGAGAATAAGCCTTGGGAGGACGAAAATGACCTAAATGTTCAACCAATGACACAAATGTACTTATTGGATGCACAAGATTGGTTAAAAACCCTAATTGGACGAGAATAAGCCTTTGGAGGAAGAAAATGACCTAAATGTTCAACCAATGACACAAAATCACTTATTGGATGCACAAGATTGGTTAAAAACCCTAATTGGACGAGAATAAACCTAGGGAGGACGAAAATGACCTAAATGTTCAACCAATGACACAAATGTACTTATTGGATGCACAAGATTGGTTAAAAACCTTAATTGGACGAGAATAAGCCTTGGGAGGACGAAAATGACCTAAATGTTCAACCAATGGCACAAAATCACTTATTGGATGCACAAGATTGGTTAAATACCCTAATTGGACGAGAATAAGCCTAGGGTGGAGGAAAGTGACCTAAATGTTCAACCAATGATACAAAATCACTTATTGGATGCACAAGATTGGTTAAAAACCCTAATTGGACGAGAATAAGCCTTGGGATAACGAAAATGACCTAAATGTTTAACCAATGACACAAAATCACTTATTGGATGCATAACATTGGTTAAAAACCCTAATTGGACGAGAATAAGCCTTGGGAGGACGAAAATGACCTAAATGTTCAACCAATGACACAAAATCACTTATTGGATGCACAAGATTGGTTAAAAACCCTAATTGGACGAGAATAAGCCTAGGGAGGACGAAAATGACCTAAATGTTCAACCAATGATACAAAATTAATTATTGAATGCACAAGATTGATTAAAAACCCTAATTGGACGAGAATAAGCCTTGGGAGGACGAAAATGACCTAAATGTTCAACCAATGACACAAAATCACTTATTGGATGCACAAGATTGGTTAAAAACCCTAATTAGACGAGAATAAGCATTGGGAGGACGAAAATGACCTAAATGTTCAACCAATGACACAAATGTACTTATTGGATACCCAAGATTGGTTAAAAACCCTAATTGGACGAGAATAAGCCTAGGGAGGACGAAAATGACCTAAATGTTCAACCAATGACACAAAATCACTTATTGGATGCACAAGATTGGTTAAAAACCCTAATTGGACAAGAATAAGCCTAGGGAGAACGAAAATGACCTAAATGTTTAACCATTGAGACAAAATCATTTATTGGATGCATAACATTGGTTAAAAACCCTAATTGGACGAGAATAAGCCTTGGGAGGACGAAAATGTCCTAAATGTTCAACCAATGACACAAATGTACTTATTGGATGCCCAAGATTTGTTAGAAACCCTAATTGGACGATAATAAGCCTTGGGAGGACGAAAATGACCTAAATGTTCAACCAATGACACAAAAACACTTATTGGATGCACAAGATTGGTTAAAAACCCTAATTGGACAAGAATAAGCCTAGGGAGGACGAAAATGACCTAAATGTTCAACCAATGACAAAAAATCACTTATTGGATGCACAAGATTGGTTAAAAACCCTAATTGGACGAGAATAAGCCTAGGGAGAAAGAAAATGACCTAAATGTTCAACAAATGACACAAATGTACTTATTGGATGCACAAGATTGGTTAAAAACCCTAATTGGACTAGAATAAGCCCAGGGAGGACGAAAATGACCTAATTGTTCAATCAATGACACTAAATCACTTATTGGATGC
>JBBPBP010000271.1:0-19660 GCA_037974735.1 Cicer chorassanicum
GTTAAAAACCCTAATTGGACGATAATAAGCCTTGGGAGGACGAAAATGAGCTAAATGTTCAACCAATGACACAAAATCACTTATTGGATGCACAAGATTGGTTAAAAACCCTAATTGGACAAGAATAAGCCTAGGGAGAACGAAAATGACCTAAATGTTTAACCAATGACACAAAATCACTTATTGGATGCATAAGATTTGTTAAAAACCCTAATTGGACGAGAATAAGACTTGGGAGGACGAAAATGAGCTAAATGTTCAACCAATGACACAAATGTACTTATTGGATGTACAAGATTGGTTAAAAACCCTAAGTAGACGAGAATAAGCCTTGGAAGGACGAAAATGACCTAAATGTTCAACCAATGACACAAATGTACTTATTGGATACCCAAGATTGGTTAAAAACCCTAATTGGACGAGAATAAGCCTTGGGAGGACGAAAATGACCTAAATGTTCAACCAATGACACAAATGTACTTATTGGATGCACAAGATTGGTTAAAAACCCTAATTGGACGAGAATAAGCCTAGGGAGGACGAAAATGACCTAATTGTTCAACCAATGACACTAAATCACTTATTGGATACACAAGATTTGTTAAAAACCCTAATTGGACGAGAATAAGCCTTGGGAGGACGAAAATGACCTAAATGTTCAACCAATGGCATAAAATCACTTATTGGATGCACAAGATTGGTTAAAAACCCTAATTGGACGAGAATAAGCCTAGGGAGGACGAAAATGACCTAAATGTTCAACCAATGACACAAAATCACTTATTGGATGCACAAGATTGGTTAAAAACCCTAATTGGACGAGAATTAGCCTAGGGAGGACGAAAATGACCTAAGTGTTCAACCAATGACACAAATGTACTTATTGGATGCACAAGATTGGTTAAAAACCCTAATTGGACGAGAATAAGACTAGGGAGGACGAAAATGACATAAATGTTCAACCAATGATACAAAATCACTTATTGGATGCACAAGATGTGTTAAAAACCCTAATTGGACGAGAATAAGCCTTGGGAGGACGAAAATGACCTAAATGTTCAACCAATGACACAAATGTACTTATTGGATGCACAAGATTGGTTAAAAACCCTAATTGGACGAGAATAAGCCTAGGGAGGACGAAAATGACCTAAATGTTCAACCAATGACACAAAATCACTTATTGGATGCACAAGATTGGTTAAAAACCCTAATTGGACGAGAATAAGGCTTTGGAGGACGAAAATGACCTAAATGTTCAACCAATGACACAAAATCACTTATTGGATGCACAAGATTGGTTAAAAACCCTAATTGGACGAGAATAAGCCTTGGGAGGACGAAAATGACCTAAATGTTCATACAATGACACAAAATCACTTATTGGATGCACAAGATTGGTTAAAAACCCTAATTGGACGAGAATAAGCCTTGGGAGGACGAAAATGACCTAAATGTTCAACCAATGACACAAATGTACTTATTGGATGCACAAGATTGGTTAAAAACCCTAATTGGACGAGAATAAGCCTAGGGAGGACGAAAATGACCTAAATGTTCAACCAATGACACAAAATCACTTATTGGATGCACAAGATTGGTTAAAAACCCTAATTGGAGGAGAATAAGTCTTGGGAGGACGAAAATGACCTAAACGTTCAACCGATGACACAAATGTACTTATTGGATGCACAACATTGGTTAAAAATCCTAATTGGATGAGAATAAGCCTTGGGAGGACGAAAATTACCTACATGTTCAACCAATGACACAAAATCACTTATTGGATGCACAAGATTGGTTAAAAACCCTAATTGGACGAGAATAAGCCTAGGGAGGACGAAAATGACCTAAATGTTCAACCAATGACACAAAATCACTTATTGGATGCACAAGATTGGTTAAAAACCCTAATTGGACGCGAATAAACCATGGGAGGACGAAAATGACCTAAATGTTCAACCAATGACACAAATGTACTTATTAGATGCACAAGATTGGTTAAAAACCCTAATTGGACGAGAATAAGCCTTGTGAGGACGAAAATGACCTAAATGTTCAACCAATGACACAAAATCACTTATTGGATGCACAAGATTGGTTAAAAACCCTAATTGGACGAGAATAAGCCTTGGGAGGACGAAAATGACCTAAATGTTCAAACGATGACACAAAATCACTTATTGGATGCACAAGATTGGTTAAAAACCCTAATTGGACGAGAATAAGCCTTGGGAGGACGAAAATGACCTAAATGTTCAACCAATGACACAAATGTACTTATTGGATGCACAAGATTGATTAAAAACCCTAATAGCACGAGAATAAGTCTTGGGAGGACGAAAATGACCTAAATGTTCAACCAATGACACAAATGTACTTATTGGATGCACAAGATTGGTTAAAAACCCTAATTGGACGAGAATAAGCCTAGGGAGGACGAAAATGACCTAAATGTTCAACCAATGACACAAAATCACTTATTGGATGCACAAGATTGGTTAAAAACCCTAATTGGACAAGAATAAGCCTAGGGAGAACGAAAATGACCTAAATGTTTAACCAATGACAACAAATCACTTATTGGATGCATAACATTGGTTAAAAACCCTAATTGGACGAGAATAAGCCTTGGGAGGATGAAAATGACCTAAATGTTCAACCAATGACACAAATGTACTTATTGGATGCCCAAGATTTGTTAAAAACCCTAATTGGACGAGAATAAGCCTAGGGAGGACGAAAATGACCTAAATGTTCAACCAATGACACAAAATCACTTATTGGATGCACAAGATTGGTTAAAAACCCTAATTGGACGAGAATAAGCCTTGGGAAAACGAAAATGACCTAAATTTTCAACCAATGACACAAATGTACTTGTTGGATGCACAAGATTGGTTAAAAACCCTAATTGGACGAGAATAAGCCTAGGGAGGACGAAAATGACCTAAATGTTCAACCAATGACACAAAATCACTTATTGGATGCACAAGATTGGTTAAAAACCCTAATTGGACGAGAATAAGCCTTGGGAGGACAAAAATGACCTATATGTTCAACCAATGACACAAATATACTTATTGGATGCACAAGATTGGTTAAAAACCCTAATTGGACGAGAATAAGCCTAGGGAGGACGAAAATGACCTAAATGTTCAACCAATGACACAAAATCACTTATTGGATGCACAAGATTGGTTAAAAACCCTAATTGGACGAGAATAAGCCTTGGGAGGACAAAAATAACCTAAAGGTTCAACCAATGACACAAATGTACTTATTGGATGCACAAGATTGGTTAAAAACCCTAATTGGACGAGAATAAGCCTAGGGAGGACGAAAATGACCTAAATGTTCAACCAATGACACAAAATCACTTATTGGATGCACAAGATTGGTTAAAAACCCTAATTGGACGAGAATAAGCCTAGGGAGGACATAAATGACCTAAATGTTCAACCAATGACACAAAATCATTTATTGGATGCACAAGATTGGTTAAAAACCCTAATTGGACGAGAATAAGCCTTTGGAGGACATAAATGACCTAAATGTTCAACCAATGACACAAATGTACTTATTGGATGCACAAGATTGGTTAAAAACCCTAATTGGACGAGAATAAGCCTTGGGAGGACGAAAATGATCTAAATGTTCAACCAATGACACAAATGTACTTATTGGATGCACAAGATTGGTTAAAAACCCTAATTGGACGAGAATAAGCCTAGGGAGGACGAAAATGACCTAAATGTTCAACCAATGACACAAAATCACTTATTGGATGCACAAGATTGGTTAAAAACCCTATTTGGACTAGAATAAGCCTTGGGAGGACGAAAATAATCTAAATGTTCAACCAATGATACAAAATATCTTATTGGATGCACAAGATTGGTTAAAAACCCTAATTGGACGAGAATAAGCCTAGGGAGGACGAAAATGACCTAAATGTTCAACCAATGACACAAATGTACTTATTGGATGCACAAGATTGGTTAAAACCCCTAATTGGACGAGAATAAGCCTAGGGAGGACGAAAATGAGCTAAATGTTCAACCAATGACACAAAATGACATATTGGATGCACAAGATTGGTTAAAAACCCTAATTGGACGAGAATAAGCATTGGGAAGAAGAAAATGATCTAAATGTTCAACCAATGACACAAATGTACTTATTGGATGCACAAGATTGGTTAAAAACCCTAATTGGACGAGAATAAGCCTAGGGAGGACGAAAATGACCTAAATGTTCAACCAATGACACAAAATCACTTATTGGATGCACAAGATTGGTTAAAAACCCTAATTGGACGAGAATAAGCCTAGGGAGGATGAAAATGACCTAAATGTTAACCCAATGCCACAAATGTACTTATTGGATGCACAAGATTGGTTAAAAACCCTAATTGGACGAGAATAAGCCTAGGGAGGACGAAAATGACCTAAATGTTCAACCAATGACACAAAATCACTTATTGGATGCACAAGATTGGTTAAAAACCCTAATTGGACGAGAATAAGCCTAGGGAGGACAAAAATGACATAAATGTTCAACCAATGACACAAAATCACTTATTGGATGCACAAGATTGGTTAAAAACCCTAATTGGACGAGAATTAGCCTAGGGAGGACGAAAATGACCTAAGTGTTCAACCAATGACACAAATGTACTTATTGGATGCACAAGATTGGTTAAAAACCCTAATTGGACGAGAATAAGCCTAGGGAGGACGAAAATGACCTAATTGTTCAACCAATGACACTAAATCACTTATTGGATGCACAAGATTGGTTAAAAACCCTAATTGGACGAGAATAAGCCTATCGATGACGAAAATGACCAAAATGTTCAACCAATGACACAAATGTACTTATTGGATGCACAAGATTGGTTAAAAACCCTAATTGGACGAGAATAAGCCTAGGGATGACGAAAATGACCTAAATGTTCAACCAATGACACAAAATCACTTATTGGATGCACAAGATGTGTTAAAAACCCTAATTGGACGAGAATAAGCCTTGGGAGGATGAAAATGACCTAAATGTTCAACCAATGACACAAATGTACTTATTGGATGCACAAGATTGGTTAAAAACCGTAATTGGACGAGAATAAGCCTTGGGAGGACGAAAATGACCTAAATGTTCAACCAATGGCATAAAATCACTTATTGGATGCACAAGATTGGTTAAAAACCCTAATTGGACGAGAATAAGCCTAGGGAGGACGAAAATGACCTAAATGTTCAACCAATGACACAAAATCACTTATTGGATGCACAAGATTGGTTAAAAACCCTAATTGGACGAGAATTAGCCTAGGGAGGACGAAAATGACCTAAGTGTTCAACCAATGACACAAATGTACTTATTGGATGCACAAGATTGGTTAAAAACCCTAAATGGACGAGAATAAGACTAGGGAGGACGAAAATGACCTAAATGTTCAACCAATGACACAAAATCACTTATTGGATGCACAAGATTGGTTAAAAACCCTAATTGGACGAGAATAAGCCTAGGGAGGACGAAAATGACCTAAATGTTCAACCAATGACACAAAATCACTTATTGGATGCACAAGATTGGTTAAAAACCCTAATTGGACGAGAAAAAGCCTTGGGAGGACAAAAATGACCAAAATGTTCAAACAATGACACAAAATCACTTATTAGATGCACAAGATTCGTTAAAAACTCTAATTTGATGAGAATAAGCCTAAGGAGGACGAAAATGACCTAAATGTTCAACCAATGACACAAAATCACTTATTGGATGCACAAGATTGGTTAAAAACCCTAATTGGATGGGAATAAGCCTTGGGAGGAGGAAAATGACCTAAATGTTCAACCAATGACACAAAATCACTTATTGGATGCACAAGATTGGTTAAAAACCCTAATTGGACGAGAATAAGCCTAGGGAGGACGAAAATGACCTAAATGTTCAACCAATGACACAAAATCACTTATTGGATGCACAAGATTGGTTAAAAACCCTAATTGGACGAGAAAAAGCCTTGGGAGGACAAAAATGACCAAAATGTTCAACCAATGACACAAAATCACTTATTAGATGCACAAGATTCGTTAAAAACTCTAATTTGATGAGAATAAGCCTAAGGAGGACGAAAATGACCTAAATGTTCAACCAATGACACAAAATCACTTATCGGATGCACAAGATTGGTTAAAAACCCTAATTGAACGAGAATAAGCCTTGGGAGGACGAAAATGACCTAAATGTTCAACCAATGACACAAAATCACTTATTGGATGCACAAGATTGGTTAAAACACCTAATTGGAAGAGAATAAGCCTTAGGAGGACGAAAATGACCGAAATGTTCAACCAATGACACAAATGTACTTATCGGATGCACAAGATTGGTTCAAAACCCTAATTGGACGAGAATAAGCCTTGGGAGGACGAAAATGACCTAAATGTTCAACCAATGGCACAAAATCACTTATTGGATGCACAACATTGGTTAAAAACCCTAATTGGACGAGAATAAGCCTTGGGAGGACGAAAATGACCTAAATTTTCAACCAATGACACAAATGTACTTATTGGATGCACAAGATTGGTTTAAACCCCTAATTGGACGAGAATAAGCCTTGGGAGGACAAAAATGACCTAAATGTTCAACCAATGACACAAATGTACTTATTGGATGCACAAGATTGGTTAAAAACCCTAATTGGACGAGAATAAGCCTTGGGAGGACGAAAATGACCTAAATGTTCAACCAATGACACAAATGTACTTATTGGATGCACAAGATTGGTTAAACGCCCTAATTGGACGAGAATAAGCCTTGGGAGGACGAAAATGACCTAAATGTTCAACCAATGACACAAATGTACTTATTGGATGCACAAGATTGGTTAAAAACCCTAATTGGACGAGAATAAGCCTTGGGAGGAAGAAAATGACCTAAATGTTCAACCAATGACACAAAATCACTTATTGGATGCCCAAGATTGGTTAAAAACCCTAATTGGACGAGAATAAGCCTTGGGAGGACGAAAATGACCTAAATGTTCAACCAATGACACAAATGTACTTATTGGATGCACAAGATTGGTTAAAAACCCTAATTGGACGAGAATAAGCCTTGGGAGGAAGAAAATGGCCTAAATGTTCAACCAATCACATAAATGTACTTATTGGATGCACAAGATTGGTTAAAAACCCTAATTGGACGAGAATAAGCCTTGGGAGGACAAAGTGACCTAAATGTTCAACCAATGACACAAATGTACTTATTGGATGCGCAAGATTAGTTAAAAACCCTAATTGGACGAGAATAAGCCTTGGGAGGACGAAAATGACCTAAATGTTCAACCAATGACACAAATGTACTTATTGGATGCACAAGATTGGTTAAAAACCCTAATTGGACGAGAATAAGCCTAGGGAGGACGAAAATGACCTAAATGTTCAACCAATGACACAAAATCACTTATTGGATGCACAAGATTGGTTAAAAACCCTAATTGGACGAGAATAAGGCTTTGGAGGACGAAAATGACCTAAATGTTCAACCAATGACACAAAATCACTTATTGGATGCACAAGATTGGTTAAAAACCCTAATTGGACGAGAATAAGCCTTGGGAGGACGAAAATGACCTAAATGTTCAACCAATGGCACAAAGTCACTTATTGGATGCACAAGATTGGTTAAAAACCCTAATTGGACGAGAATAAGCCTAGGGAGGATGAAAATGACCTAAATGTTCAACCAATGACACAAATTTACTTATTGGATGCACAAGATTGGTTAAAAACCCTAATTGGACGAGAATAAGCCTTGGGAGGACGAAAATGACCTAAATGTTCAACCAATGACACAAATGTACTTATTGGATGCACAACATTGGTTAAAAACCCTAATTGGACGAGAATAAGCCTTAGGAGGACGAAAATGACCTAAATGTTCAACCAATGACACAAATGTACTTATTGGATGCACAAGATTGGTTAAAAACCCTAATTGGACGAGAATAAGCCTAGGGAGGACGAAAATGACCTAAATGTTCAACCAATGACACAAAATCACTTATTGGATGCACAAGATTGGTTAAAAACCCTAATTGGAAGAGAATAAGCCTTGGGAGGACGAAAATGACCTAAATGATCAACCAATGACACAAATGTACTTATTGGATACACAAGATTGGTTAAAAACCCTAATTGGACGAGAATAAGCCTTGGGAGGACGAAAATGACCTAAATGTTCAACCAATGACACAAAATCACTAATTGGATGCACAAGATTGGTTAAAAACCCTAATTGGACGAGAATAAGCATTGTGAGGACGAAAATGATCTAAATGTTCATTCAATGACACAAAATCACTTATTGGATTCACAAGATTGGTTAAAAACCCTAATTGGACGAGAATAAGCCTTAGGAGGACGAAAATGACCTAAATGTTCAACCAATGACACAAAATCACTTATTGGATGCACAAGATTGGTTAAAAACCCTAATTGGACGAGAATAAGCCTAGGGAGGACAAAAATGACCTAAATGTTCAACCAATGAAACAAAATCACTTATTGGATGCACAAGATTGGTTAAAAACCCTAATTGGACGAGAATAAGCCTAGGGAGGACGAAAATGACCTAAATGTTCAACCAATGACACAAAATCACTTATTGGATGCACAAGATTGGTTAAAAACCCTAATTGGACGAGAATAAGCCTAGGGAGGACGAAAATGACCCAAATGTTCAACCAATGACATAAAATCACTTATTGGATGCACAAGATTGGTTAAAAACCCTAATTGGACGAGAATAAGCCTAGGGAGGACGAAAATGACCTAAATGTTCAACCAATGACACAAAATCACTTATTGGATGCACAAGATTGGTTAAAAACCCTAATTGGACGAGAATAAGCCTAGGGAGGACGAAAATGACCTAAATGTTCAACTTATGACACAAATGTACTTATTGGATGCACAAGATTGGTTAAAAACCCTAATTGGACGAGAATAAGCCTAGGGAGGACGAAAATGACCTAAATGTTCAACCAATGACACAAATGTACTTATTGGATGCACAAGATTGGTTAAAAACCCTAATTGGACGAGAATAAGCTAAGGGAGGACGAAAATGACCTAAATGTTCAACAAATGACACAAAATCACCTATTGGATGCACAAGATTGGTTAAAAACCCTAATTGGACGAGAATAAGCCTAGGGAGGACGAAAATGACCTAAATGTTCAACCAATGACACAAAATCACTTATTGGATGCACAAGATTGGTTAAAAACCCTAATTGGACGAGAATAAGCCTAGGGAGGACGAAAATGACCTAAATGTTCAACCAATGACACAAAATCACTTATTGGATGCACAAGATTGGTTAAAAACCCTAATTGGACGAGAATAAGCTTTTGGAGGTCATAAATGACCTAAATGTTCAACTAATGACACAAATGTACTTATTGGATGCACAAGATTGTTAAAAAACCCTAATTGGACGAGAATAAGTATTGGGAGGACGAAATTGACCTAAATGTTCAACCAATGACACAAAATCACTTATTGGATGCACAAGATTGGTTAAAAACCCTAATTGGACGAGAATAAGCCTTGGGAGGACGAAAATGACCTAAATGTTCAACCAATGACACAAATGTACTTATTGGATGCACAAGATTGGTTAAAAACCCTAATTGGATGAGAATAAGCCTTGGGAGGACGAAAATGACCTAATTGTTCATCCAACGACACAAAATCACTTATTGGATGCACAAGATTGGTTAAAAACCCTAATTGGACGAGAATAAGCCTTGGGAGGACGAAAATGACCTAAATGTTCAACCAATGACACAAATGTACTTATTGGATGCACAAGATTGATTAGAAACCCATATTGGACGAGAATAAGCATTCGGAGGACGAAAATGACCTAAATGTTCAACCAATGACACAAAATCACTTATTGGATGCACAAGATTGGTTAAAAACCCTAATTGGACGAGAATAAGCCTAGGGAGGACGAAAATGACCTAAATGTTCAACCAATGACACAAAATCACTTATTTAATGCACAAGATTTGTTAAAAACCCTAATTGGACGAGAATAAGCCTTGGGAGGACGAAAATGACCTAAATGTTCAACCAATGACACAAAATCACTTATTGGATGCACAAGATTGGTTAAAAACCCTAATTGGACGAGAATAAGCCTTGGGAGGACGAAAATGACCTCACTGTTCAACCAATGACACAAATGTAGTTATTGGATGCACAAGATTGGTTAAAAACCCTAATTGGACGAGAATAAGCCTTGGGAGGACGAAAATGACCTACATGTTCAACCAATGACATAAATGTACTTATTGGATGCACAAGATTGGTTAAAAACCCTAATTGGACGAGAATAAGCCTAGGGAGGACGAAAATGACCTAAATGTTCAACCAATGACACAAAATCACTTATTGGATGCACAAGATTGGTTAAAAACCCTAACTGGAGGAGAATAAACCTAGGGAGGACGAAAATGACCTAAATGTTCAACCAATGACACAAAATCACTTATTGGATGCACAAGATTGGTTAAAAACCCTAATTGGACGAGAATAAGCTTTGGGAGGACGAAAATGACCTAAATGTTCAACAGTGACACAAATGTACTTATTGGATGCACAAGATTGGTTAAAAACTCTAATTGGAAGAGAATAAGCCTTGGGAGGACGAAAATGACCTAAATGTTCAACCAATGACACAAAATCACGTATTGAATGCACAAGATTGGTTAAAAACCCTAATTGGACGAGAATAAGCCTAGGGAGGACGAAAATGACCTAAATGTTCAACCAATGACACAAAATCACTTATTGGATGCACAAGATTGGTTAAAAACCCTAATTGGACGAGAATAAGCCTAGGGAGGACGAAAATGACCTAAATGTTCAACCAATGACACAAAATCACTTATTGGATGCACAAGATTGGTTAAAAACCCTAATTGGACGAGAATAAGCCTTGGGAGGACAAAAATAACCTAAAGGTTCAACCAATGACACAAATGTACTTATTGGATGCACAAGATTGGTTAAAAACCCTAATTGGACGAGAATAAGCCTAGGGAGGACGAAAATGACCTAAATGTTCAACCAATGACACAAAATCACTTATTGGATGCACAAGATTGGTTAAAAACCCTAATTGGACGAGAATAAGCCTTAGGACGACGAAAATGACCTAAATGTTCAACCAATGACACAAAATCACTTATTGGATGCACAAGATTGGTTAAAAACCCTAATTGGACGAGAATAAGCCTTGGGAGGACGAAAATGACCTAAATGTTCAACCAATGACACAAATGTACTTATTGGATGTCAAAGATTTGTTAAAAACCCTAATTGGACGATAATAAGCCTTGGGAGGACGAAAATGAGCTAAATGTTCAACCAATGACACAAAATCACTTATTGGATGCACAAGATTGGTTAAAAACCCTAATTGGACAAGAATAAGCCTAGGGAGAACGAAAATGACCTAAATGTTTAACCAATGAAACAAAATCACTTATTGGGTGCATAAGATTTGTTAAAAACCCTAATTGGACAAGAATAAGCCTTGGGAGGACGAAAATGAGCTAAATGTTCAACCAATGACACAAATGTACTTATTGGATGCACAAGATTGGTTAAAAACCCTCATTGGACGAGAATAAGACTAGGGGGACGAAAATGACCTAAATGTTTAACCAATGACACTAAATCACTTATTGGATGCACAAGATTGGTTAAAAACCCTAATTGGACGAGAATAAGCCTAGGGGGGACGAAAAAATGACCTAAATGTTCAACCAATGACACAAATGTACTTATTGGATGCACAAAATTTAAAAACCCTAATTGGATGAGAATAAGCCTAGGGAGGACAAAAATGACCTAAATGTTCAACCAATGACACAAAAACACTTATTGGATGCACAAGATTGGTTAAAAAACCATAATTGGACGAGAATAAGCCTAGGGAGGACGAAAATGACCTAAATGTTCAACCAACGACACAAATGTATTTATTGGATGCACAAGATTGGTTAAAAACCCTAGTTGGACGAAAATAAGCCTAGGGAGAACGAAAATGACCTAAATGTTCAACCAATGACACAAAATCACTTATTGGATGCACAATATTGGTTAAAAACCCTAACTGGACGAGAATAAGCCTTGGGAGGACGAAAAGTTAACAAAATGTTCAACCAATGACATAAATGTACTTATTGGATGCAGAAGATTTGTTAAAAACCCTAATTGGACGAGAATAAGCCTAGGGAGGACGAAAATGACCTAAATGTTCAACCAATGACACAAAATCACTTATTGGATGCACAAGATTGGTTAAAAACCCTAATTAGACGAGAATAAGCCTTGGGAGGACGAAAATGACCTAAATGTTCAACCAATGACACAAATGTACTTATTGGATACCCAAGATTGGTTAAAAACCCTAATTGGACGAGAGTAAGCCTAGGGAGGACGAAAATGACCTAAATGTTCAACCAACGACACAAAATCACTTATTGGATGCACAAGATTGGTTAAAAACCCTAATTGGACGAGAATAAGCCTAGGGAGGAAGAAAATGACCTAAATGTTCAACAAATGACACAAATCTACTTATTGGATGCACAAGATTGGTTAAAAACCCTAATTGGACGAGAATAAGCCTAGGGAGGACGAAAATGACCTAAATGTTCAACCAATGGCACAAAATCACTTATTGGATGCACAAGATTGGTTAAAAACCCTAATTGGACGAGAATAAGTCTAGGGAGGACGGAAATGACCTAAATGTTCAACCAATGGCACAAAATTACTTATTGGATGCACAAGATTGTTTAAAAACCCTAATTGGACGAGAATAAGCATAGGGAGGACGAAAATGACCTAAATGTTAAACCAATGACACAAAATCACTTATTGGATATGCACAAGATTGGTTAAAAACCCTAATTGGACGAGAATAAGCCTAGGGAGGACGAAAATGACCTAAATGTTCAACCAATGACACAAAATCACTTATTGGATGCACAAGATTGGTTAAAAACCCTAATTGGACGAGAATAAGCATAAGGAGGACCAAAATGACCTAAATGTTCAACCATGACACAAAAATCACTTATTGGATGCACAAGATTGGTTAAAAACCCTAATTGGATGAGAATAAGCCTTGGGAGGACGAAAATGACCTAAATGTTCAACCAATGACACAAAATCACTTATTGGATGCACAAGATTGGTTAAAAACCCTAATTGGACGAGAATAAGCCTAGGGAGGACGAAAATGACCTAAATGTTCAACCAATGACACAAATGTACTTATTAGATGCACAAGATTTGTTAAAAACCCTAATTGGACGAGAATTAGCCTTGGGAGGACGAAAATGACCTAAATGTTCAACCAATGACACAAATGTACTTATTGGATGCACAAGATTGGTTAAAAACCCTAATTGGACGAGAATAAGCCTTGGGAGGACGAAAATGACCTAAATGTTCAACCAATGACACAAAATCACTTATTGGATGCACAAGATTGGTTAAAAACCCTAATTGGACGAGAATAAGCCTAGGGAGGACGAAAATGACCTAAATGTTTGACCAATGACACAAAATCACTTATTTGATGCACAAGATTGGTTAAAAACCCTAATTGGACGAGAATAAGCCTTGGGAGGACGAAAATGACCTAAATTTTCAACCAATGACACAAGTGTACTTATTGGATGCACAAGATTGGTTAAAAACCCTAATTCGACGAGAATAAGCCTTGGGAGGACGAAAATGACCTAAATGTTCAACCAATGACACAAAATCACTTATTGGATGCACAAGATTGGTTAAAAACCCTAATTGGAAGAGAATAAGCCTTGGGAGGACGAAAATGACCTAAATGTTCAACCAATGACACAAATGTACTTATTGGATGCACAAGATTGGTTAATAACCCTAATTGGACGAGAATAAGCCTTGGGAGGACGAAAATAACCTACATGTTCAAACAATGACACAAAATAACTTATTGGATGCACAAGATTGGTTAAAAACCCTAATTGAACGAGAATAAGCCTAGGGAGGACGAAAATGACCTAAATGTTCAACCAATGAAACAAAATCACTTATTGGATGCACAAGATTGGTTAAAAACCCTAATTGGACGAGAATAAGCCTTGGGAGGACGAAAATGACCTAAATGTTCAACCAATGACACAAAATCACTTATTGGATGCACAAGATTGGTTAAAAACCCTAATTGGACGAGAATAAGCCTTTGGAGGACGAAAATGACCTAAATGTTCAACCAATGACACAAAATCACTTATTGGATGCACAAGATAGGTTGAAAACCCTAATTGGACAAGAATAAGCCTTGGGAGGACGAAAATGACCTAAATGTTCAACCAATGACACAAAATCACTTATTGGATGCACAAGATTGGTTAAAAACCCTAATTGGACGAGAATAAGCCTAGGGAGGACGAAAATGACCTAAATGTTCAACCAATGACACAAAATCACTTATTGGATGCACAAGATTGGTTAAAAACCCTAATTGGACGAGAATAAGCTTTTGGAGGACATAAAGGACCTAAATGTTCAACCAATGACACAAATGTACTTATTGGATGCACAAGATTGGTTAAAAACCCTAATTGGACGACAATAAGCATTGGGAGGACGAAAATCACCTAAATGTTCAACCAATGGCACAAAATCACTTATTGGATGCACAAGATTGGTTAAAAACCCTAATTGGACGAGAATAAGCCTAGGGAGGACGAAAATGACCAAAATGTTCAACCAATGACACAAAATCACTTATTGGATGCACAAGATTGGTTAAAAACCCTAATTGGACGAGAATAAGCCGAAGGAGGACAAAAATGACCTAAATGTTCAACCAATGGCACAAAATCACTTATTGGATGCACAAGATTGTTTAAAAACACTAATTGGACGAGAATAAGCTTAGGGAGGACGAAAATGACCTAAATGTTCAACCAATGACACAAAATCACTTATTGGATGCACAAGATTGGTTAAAAACCCTAATTGGACGAGAATAAGCCTAGGGAGGACGAAAATGACCTAAATGTTCAACCAATGACACAAAAACACTTATTGGATGCATAAGATTGGTTAAAAACCCTAATTGGACGAGAATAAGCCTAGGGAGGACGAAAATGATCTAAAAGTTCAACCAATGACACAAAATCACTTATTTGATGCACAAGATTGGTTAAAAACCCTAATTGGACGAGAATAAGCCTTGGGAGGACGAAAATGACCTAAATGTTCAACCAATGACACAAAATCACTTATTGGATGCACAAGATTGGTTAAAAACCCTAATTGGACGAGAATAAGCCTAGGTAGGACGAAAATGACCTAAATGTTCAACCAATGGCACAAAATCACTTATTGGATGCACAAGATTGTTTAAAAACCCTAATTGGACGAGAATAAGCCTAGGGAGGACGAAAATGACCTAAATGTTCAACCAATGACACAAAAGTACTTATTGGATGCACAAGATTGGTTAAAAACCCTAATTGGACGAGAATAAGCCTAGGGAGGACGAAAATGACCTAAATGTTCAACCAATAACACAAAATCACTTATTGGATGCACAAGATTGGTTAAAAACCCTAATTGGACGAGAATAAGCCTATGGAGGACGAAAATGACCTAAATTTTCAACCAATGACACAAATGTACTTATTGGATGCACAAGATTGGTTAAAAACCCTAATTGGACGAGAATAAGCCTTGGGAGGACGAAAATGACCTAAATGTTCAACCAATGACACAAAATCACTTATTGGATGCACAAGATTGGTTAAAAACCCTAATTGGACGAGAATAAGCCTTGTAGGACGAAAATGACCTAAATGTTCAACCAATGACACAAATGTACTTATTGGATGCACAAGATTGGTTAAAAACCCTAATTGGACGAGAATAAGCCTAAGAAGGACGAAAATGACCTAAATGTTCAACCAATGACACAAAATCACTTATTGGATCCACAAGATTGGTTAAAAACCCTAATTGGACGAGAATAAGCCTTGGGAGGACGAAAATAACCTAAATGTTCAACCAATGACACAAATGTACTTATTCGATGCACAAGATTGGTTAAAAACCCTAATTGGACGAGAATAAGCCTTGGGAGGACGAAAATGACCTAAATGTTCAACCAATGACACAAAATCACTTATTGGATGCACAAGATTGGTTAAAAACCCTAATTGGACGAGAATATGCCTTGGGAGGACGAAAATGACCTAAATTTTTAATCAATGACACAAATGTACTTATTGGATGCACAAGATTGGTTAAAAACCCTAATTGGACGAGAATAAGCCTTGGCAGGACGAAAATGACCTAAATGTTCAACCAATGACACAAAATCACTTATTGGATGCACAAGATAGGTTAAAAACCCTAATTGGACGAGAATAAGCCTAGGGAGGACGAAAATGACCTAAATGTTCAACCAATAACACAAAATCACTTATTGGATGCACAAGATTGGTTAAAAACCCTAATTGGACGAGAATAAGCCTTGGGAAGACGAAAATGACCTAAATGTTCAACCAATGACACAAAATCACTTATTGGATGCACAAGATTGGTTAAAAACCCTAATTGGACGAGAATAAGACTAGGGAGGAGGAAATTGACCTAAATGTTCAACCAATGATACAAATGTACTTATTGGATGCACAAGATTGGTTAAAAACCCTAATTGGACAAGAATAAGCCTTGGGAGGACGAAAATGACCTAAATGTTCAACCAATGACACAAAATCACTTATTGGATGCACAAGATTGGTTAAAAACCCTAATTTGACGAGAATAAGCCTTGGGAGGACGAAAATGACCTAAATGTTCAACCAATGACACAAATGTACTTATTGGATGCACAAGATTGGTTAAAAACGCTAACTGGACGAGAATAAGCCTTGGGAGGACGAAAATGACCTAAATGTTCAACCAAGGACACAAAATCACTTATTGGATGCACAAGATTGGTTAAAAACCCTAATAAGACGAGAACAAGCCTTGGGAAGACGAAAATGACCTAAATGTTCAACCAAGGACACAAAATCACTTATTGGATGCACAAGATTGGTGAAAAACCCTAATTGGGCGAGAATAAGCCTTGGGAGGACGAAAATGACCTAAATGTTCAACCAATGACACAAATGTACTTATTGGATGCACAAGATTGGTTAAAAACCCTAACTGGACGAGAATAAGCCTTTGGAGGACGAAAATGACCTAAATGTTCAACCAACGACACAAAATCACTTATTGGATGCAAAAGATTGGTTAAAAACCCTAATTTGACGAAAATAAGCCTTGGGAGGACGAAAATGACCTAAATGTTCAACCAATGACACAAATGTACTTATTGGATGCACAAGATTGGTTAAAAACCCTAATTGGACGAGAATAAGCCTTGGGAGGACGAAAATGACCTAAATGTTCAACCAATGTCACAAATGTACTTATTGGATGCACATGATTGGTTAAAAACCCTAATTGGACGAGAATAAGCCTTGGGAGGACGAAAATGACCTAAATGTTCAACCAATGACACAAAATCACTTATTGGATGCACAAGATTGGTTAAAAACCCTAATTGGACGAGAATAAGCCTTGGGAGGACGAAAATGACCTAAATGTTCAACCAATGACACAAATGTACTTATTGGATGTCAAAGATTTGTTAAAAACCCTAATTGGACGATAATAAGCCTTGGGAGGACGAAAATGAGCTAAATGTTCAACCAATGACACAAAATCACTTATTGGATGCACAAGATTGGTTAAAAACCCTAATTGGACAAGAATAAGCCTAGGGAGAACGAAAATGACCTAAATGTTTAACCAATGACACAAAATCACTTATTGGGTGCATAAGATTTGTTAAAAACCCTAATTGGACAAGAATAAGCCTTAGGAGGACGAAAATGAGCTAAATGTTCAACCAATGACACAAATGTACTTATTGGATGCACAAGATTGGTTAAAAACCCTCATTGGACGAGAATAAGACTAGGGGGACGAAAATGACCTAAATGTTTAACCAATGACACTAAATCACTTATTGGATGCACAAGATTGGTTAAAAACCCTAATTGGACGAGAATAAGCCTAGGGGGGACGAAAAAATGACCTAGATGTTCAACCAATGACACAAATGTACTTATTGGATGCACAAAATTTAAAAACCCTAATTGGATGAGAATAAGCCTAGGGAGGACAAAAATGACCTAAATGTTCAACCAATGACACAAAAACACTTATTGGATGCACAAGATTGGTTAAAAAACCATAATTGGACGAGAATAAGCCTAGGGAGGACGAAAATGACCTAAATGTTCAACCAACGACACAAATGTATTTATTGGATGCACAAGATTGGTTAAAAACCCTAGTTGGACGAAAATAAGCCTAGGGAGAACGAAAATGACCTAAATGTTCAACCAATGACACAAAATCACTTATTGGATGCACAAGATTGGTTAAAAACCCTAACTGGACGAGAATAAGCCTTGGGAGGACGAAAAGTTAACAAAATGTTCAACCAATGACATAAATGTACTTATTGGATGCAGAAGATTTGTTAAAAACCCTAATTGGACGAGAATAAGCCTTGGGAGGACGAAAATGACCTAAATGTTCCACCAAAGAAACAAAATCACTTATTGGATGCACAAGATTGGTTAAAAACCCTAATTAGACGAGAATAAGCCTTGGGAGGACGAAAATGACCTAAATGTTCAACCAATGACACAAATGTACTTATTGGATGCCCAAGATTTGTTAAAAACCCTAATTGGACGATAATAAGCCTTGGGAGGACGAAAATGACCTAAATGTTCAACCAATGACACAAATGTACTTATTGGATGCACAAGATTGGTTAAAAACCCTAATTGGACGAGAATAAGACTAGGGAGGACGAAAATGACCTAAATGTTGAACCAATGACACAAATGTACTTATTGGATTCACAAGATTGGTTAAAAACCCTAATTTGAGGAGAATAAGCCTAGGGAGGACGAAAATGACCTAAATGTTCAACCAATGACACAAAATCACTTATTGGATGCACAAGATTGGTTAAAAACCCTAATTGGACGAGAATAAGCCTTGGGAGGACGAAAATGACCTAAATGTTCAACCAATGACACAAATGTACTTATTGGATGTCAAAGATTTGTTAAAAACCCTAATTGGACGATAATAAGCCTTGGGAGGACGAAAATGAGCTAAATGTTCAACCAATGACACAAAATCACTTATTGGATGCACAAGATTGGTTAAAAACCCTAATTGGACAAGAATAAGCCTAGGGAGAACGAAAATGACCTAAATGTTTAACCAATGACACAAAATCACTTATTGGGTGCATAAGATTTGTTAAAAACCCTAATTGGACAAGAATAAGCCTTAGGAGGACGAAAATGAGCTAAATGTTCAACCAATGACACAAATGTACTTATTGGATGCACAAGATTGGTTAAAAACCCTCATTGGACGAGAATAAGACTAGGGGGACGAAAATGACCTAAATGTTTAA
>JBBPBP010000271.1:20664-37599 GCA_037974735.1 Cicer chorassanicum
ACAAAATCACTTATTGGATGCACAAGATTGGTTAAAAACCCTAATTGCACGAGAATAAGCCTTGGGACAACGAAAATGACCTAAATGTTCAACCAATGACACAAAATCACTTATTGGATGCACAAGACTGGTTAAAAACCCTAATTTGACGAGAATAAGCCTTGGGAGGACGAAAATGACCTAAATGTTCAACCAATGACACAAATGTACTTATTGGATGCCCAAGATTTGTTAAAAACCCTAATTGGACGATAATAAGCCTTGGGAGGACGAAAATGACCTAAATGTTCAACCAATGACACAAAATCACTTATTGGATGCACAAGATTGGTTAAAAACCCTAATTGGACGAGAATAAGCCTAGGGAGGACGAAAATTACCTAAATGATCAACCAATAACTCAACGTCACTTATTGGATGCACAAGATTGGTTAAAAACCCTAATTGGACGAGAATAAGCCTTGGGAGGACGAAAATGACCTAAATGTTCAACCAATGACACAAAATCACTTATTGGATGCACAAGATTGGTTAAAAACCCTAATTGGACGAGAATAAGCCTTGGGTAGACGAAAATGACCTAAATGTTCAACCAATGACACAAAATCACTTATTGGATGCACAAGATTGGTTAAAAACCCTAATTGGACGAGAATAAGCCTAGGGAGGACGAAAATGACCTAAATGTTCAACCAATGACACAAATGTACTTATATGTTGCACAAGATTGGTTAAAAACCCTAATTGGACGAGAATAAGCCTTGGGAGGACGAAAATGACCTAAATGTTCAACCAATGACACAAAATCACTTATTGGATGCACAAGATTGGTTAAAAACCCTAATTGGACGAGAATAAGCCTAGGGAGGACGAAAATGACCTAAATGTTCAACCAATGACACAAATGTACTTATTTGATGCACAAGATTGGTTAAAAACCCTAATTTGATGAGAATAAGCCAAGGGAGGACGAAAATGACCTAAATGTTCAACCAATGACACAAAATCACTTATTGGATGCACAACATTGGTTAAAAACCCTAATTGGACGAGAATAAGCCTTGGGATGACGAAAATGACCTAAATGTTCAACCAATGGCACAAAATCTCTTATTGGATGCACAAGATTGGTTAAAAACCCTAATTGGACGAGAATAAGCCTTGGGAGGACGAAAATGACCTAAATGTTCAACCAATGACACAAAATCACTTATTGGATGCACAAGATTGGTTAAAAACCCTAATTGGACGAGAATAAGCCTTGGGACAATGAAAATGACCTAAATGTTCAACCAATGACACAAATGTATTTATTGGATGCACAAGATTGGTAAAAAACCCTAATTGGACGAGAATAAGCCTTGGGAGGACGAAAATGACCTAAATGTTCAAACAATGACACAAAATCACTTATTGGATGCACAAG
Source organism: Cicer chorassanicum (assembly GCA_037974735.1). Taxonomy (NCBI): domain Eukaryota; kingdom Viridiplantae; phylum Streptophyta; class Magnoliopsida; order Fabales; family Fabaceae; genus Cicer; species Cicer chorassanicum. Next base: position 22,091 of record JBBPBP010000271.1, read on the forward strand.
ATTGGTTAAAAACCCTAATTGGACGAGAATAAGCCTAGGGAGGACGAAAATTACCTAAATGTTCAACCAATGACACAAAATCACTTATTGGATGCACAAGATTGGTTAAAAACCCTAATTGCACGAGAATAAGCCTTGGGACAACGAAAATGACCTAAATGTTCAACCAATGACACAAAATCACTTATTGGATGCACAAGACTGGTTAAAAACCCTAATTTGACGAGAATAAGCCTTGGGAGGACGAAAATGACCTAAATGTTCAACCAATGACACAAATGTACTTATTGGATGCCCAAGATTTGTTAAAAACCCTAATTGGACGATAATAAGCCTTGGGAGGACGAAAATGACCTAAATGTTCAACCAATGACACAAAATCACTTATTGGATGCACAAGATTGGTTAAAAACCCTAAATGGCCAAGAATAAGCCTAGGGAGAACGAAAATGACCTATATGTTTAACCAATGACACAAAATCATTTATTGGATGCATAAGATTTGTTAAAAACCCTAATTGGACGAGAATAAGCCTTGGGAGGACGAAAATGAGCTAAATGTTCAACCAATGACACAAATGTACTTATTGGATGCACAAGATTGGTTAAAAACCCTCATTGGATGAGAATAAGCCTAAGGAGGACGAAAATGACCTAAATGTTCAACCAATGACGCAAAATCACTTATTGGATGCACAAGATTGGTTAAAAACCCTAATTGGACGAGAATAAGCCTAGGGAGGACGAAAAAATGACCTAAATGTTCAACCAATGACACAAATGTACTTATTGGATGCACAAAATTTAAAAACCCTAATTGGAAGAGAATAAGCCTAGGGAGGACGAAAATGACCTAAATGTTCAACCAATGACACAAAAACACTTATTGGATGCACAAGATTGGTTAAAAAACCCTAATTGGACGAGAATAAGCCTAGGGAGGACGAAAATGACCTAAATGTTCAACCAACGACACAAATGTACTTATTGGATGCACAAGATTGGTTAAAAACCCTAGTTGGACGAGAATAAGCCTAGGGAGGACGAAAATGACCTAAATGTTGAACCAATGACACAAAATCACTTATTGGATGCACAAGATTGGTTAAAAACCCTAACTGGACGAGAATAAGCCTTGGGAGGACGAAACGTTAACAAAATGTTCAACCAATGACACAAATGTACTTATTGGATGTAGAAGATTTGTTAAAAACCCTAATTGGACGAGAATAAGCCTTGGGAGGACGAAAATGACCTAAATGTTCAACCAAAGAAACAAAATCACTTATTGGATGCACAAGATTGGTTAACAACCCTAATTGGACGAGAATAAGCCTAGGGAGGACGAAAATGACGTAAATGTTCAACCAATGACACAAAATCACTTATTGGATGCACAAGATTGGTTAAAAACCCTAATTAGACGAGAATAAGCCTTGGGAGGACGAAAATGACCTAAATGTTCAACCAATGACACAAATGTACTTATTGGATACCCAAGATTGGTTAAAAACCCTAATTGGACGAGAATAAGCCTTGGGAGCACGAAAATGACCTAAATGTTCAACCAATGACACAAATGTACTTATTGGATGCCCAAGATTTGTTAAAAACCCTAATTGGACGATAATAAGCCTTGGGAGGACGAAAATGACCTAAATGTTCAACCAATGACACAAAATCACTTATTGGATGCACAAGATTGGTTAAAAACCCTAATTGGACAAGAATAAGCCTAGGGAGAATGAAAATGACCTAAATGTTTAACCAATGACACAAAATCACTTATTGGATGCATAAGATTTGTTAAAAACCCTAATTGGACGAGAATAAGCCTTGGGAGGACGAAAATGAGCTAAATGTTCAACCAATGACACAAATGTACTTATTGGATGCACAAGATTGGTTAAAAACCCTCATTGGACGAGAATAAGCCTAGTGAGGACGAAAATGAACTAAATGTTCAACCAATGACACAAAATCACTTATTGGATGCACAAGATTGGTTAAAAACCCTAATTGGACGAGAATAAGCCTAGGGAGGACGAAAAAATGACCTAAATGTTCAACCAATGACACAAATGTACTTATTGGATGCACAAAACTTAAAAACCCTAATTGGACGAGAATAAGCCTAGGGAGGACGAAAATGACCTAAATGTTCAACCAATGATGCAAAAACACTTATTGGATGCACAAGATTGGTTAAAAAACCCTAATTTGACGGGAATAAGCCTAGGGAGGACGAAAATGACCTAAATGTTCAACCAATGACACAAATGTACTTATTGGATGCACAAGATTGGTTAAAAACCGTAGTTGGACGAGAATAAGCCTAGGGAGGACGAAAATGACCTAAGTGTTCAACCAATGACACAAAATCACTTATTGGATGCACAAGATTGGTTAAAAACCCTAACTGGACGAGAATAAGCCTTCGGAGGATGAAAAGTTAACAAAATGTTCAACCAATGACACAAAATCACTTATTGGATGCACAAGATTTATTAAAAACCCTAATTGGACAAGAATAAGCCTAGGGAAAACGAAAATGACCTAAATGTTTAACCAATGACACAAAATCACTTATTGGATGCATAACATTGGTTAAAAACCCTAATTGAACGAGAATAAGCCTTGGGAGGACGAAAATGACCTAAATGTTCAACCAATGACACAAATGTACTTATTGGATGCCCAAGATTTGTTAAAAACCCTAATTGGACGATAATAAGCCTTGGGAGGACGAAAATGACCTAAATGTTCAACCAATGACACAAAAACACTTATTGGATGCACAAGATTGGTTAAAAACCCTAAATGGACGAGAATAAGCCTAGGGAGGAAGAAAATGACCTAAATGTTCAAAAAATGACACAAATGTACTTATTGGATGCACAAGATTGGTTAAAAACCATAATTGGACGAGAATAAGCCTAAAGAGGACGAAAATGACCTAATTGTTCAACCAATGACACTAAATCACTTATTGGATGCACAAGATTGCTTAAAAACCCTAATTGGACGAGAATAAGCCTTGGGAGGACGAAAATGACCTAAATGTTCAACCAATGGCATAAAATCACTTATTGGATGCACAAGATTGGTTAAAAACCCTAATTGGACGAGAATAAGCCTAGGGAGGACGAAAATGACCTAAATGTTCAACCAATAACACAAAATCACTTATTGGATGCACAAGATTGGTTAAAAACCCTAATTGGACGAGAATTAGCCTAAGGAGGACGAAAATGACCTAAGTGTTCAACCAATGACACAAATGTACTTATTGGATGCACAAGATTGGTTAAAAACCCTAATTGGACGAGAATAAGACTAGGGAGGACGAAAATGACATAACTGTTCAACCAATGACACAAAATCACTTATTGGATGCACAAGATTGGTTAAAAACCCTAATTGGACGAGAATAAGCCTAGGGAGGACGAAAATGACCTAAATGTTCAACCAATGACACAAAATCACTTATTGTATGCACAAGATTGGTTAAAAACCCTAATTTGACGTGAATAAGCGTTGGGAGGACGAAAATGATCTAAATGTTCAACTAATGACACAAAATCACTTATTGGATGCACAAGATTGGTTAAAAACCCTAATTGGACGAGAATAAGCCTTGGGAGGACGAAAATGACCTAAATGTTCAACCAATGACACAAATGTACTTATTGGATGCACAAGATTGGTTAAAAACCATAATTGGACGAGAAAATGCCTTGGGAGGACGAAAATGACCTAAATGTTCAACCAATGACACAAATGTACTTATTGGATGCACAAGATTGGTTAAAAACCCTAATTGGACGAGAATAAGCCTTGGGAGGACGAAAATGACCTAAATGTTCAACCAATGACACAAAATCACTTATTGGATGCACAAGATTGGTTAAAAACCCTAATTGGACGAGAATAAGCCTTGGGAGGACGAAAATGACCTAAATGTTCAACCAATGACACAAATGTACTTATTGGATGCACAAGATTGGTTAAGAACCCTAATTGGACAAGAATAAGCCTTGGGAGGACGAAAATGACATAAATGTTCAACCAATGACACAAATGTACTTATTGGATGCACAAGATTGGTTAAAAACCCTAATTGGACGAGAATAAGCCTTGGGAGGACGAAAATGACCTAAATGTTCAACCAATGACACAAAATCACTTATTGGATGCAAAAGATAAGTTAAAAACCCTAATTGGACGTGAATAAGCCTTGGGAGGACGAAAATGACATAAATGTTCAACCAATGACACAAATGTACTTATTGGATGCACAAGATTGGTTAAAAACCCTAATTGGACGAGAATAAGCCTTGGGAGGACGAAAATGACCTAAATGTTCAACCAATGACACAAAATCACTTATTGGATACACAAGATTGGTTAAAAACCCTAATTGGACGCGAATAAGCCTTGGGAGGACGAAAATGACCTAAATGTTCAACAAATGACACAAAATCACTAATTGGATGCAAAAGATTGGTTAAAAACCCTAATTGGACGAGAATAAGCCTTGGGAGGACGCAAATGACCTAAATGTTCAACCAATGACACAAATGTACTTATTGGATGCACAAGATTGGTTAAAAACCCTAATTGGACGAGAATAAGCCTTGGGAGGACGAAAATAACCTAAATGTTCAATCAATGACACAAATGTACTTATTGGATGCACAAGATTGGTTAAAAACCCTAATTGGACGAGAATAAGCCTAGGGAGGACGAAAATGACCTAAATGTTCAACCAATGACACAAAATCACTTATTGGATGCACAAGATTGGTTAAAAACCCTAATTGGACGAGAATAAGCCTAGGGATGAAAAAAATGACCTAAATGTTCAACCAATGACACAAAATCACTTATTTGATGCACAAGATTGGTTAAAAACCCTAATTGGACGAGAATAATCCTTGGGAGGACGAAAATGACCTAAATGTTCAACCAATGACACAATTGTACTTATTGGATGCACAAGATTGGTTAAAAACCCTAATTGGACGAGAATAAGCCTAGGGAGGACGAAAATGATCTAAATGTTCAACCAATGACACAAAATCACTTATTGGATGCACAAGATTGGTTAAAAACCCTAATTGGCGAGAATAAGCCTTGGGAGGACGAAAATGACCTAAATGTTCAACCAATGACACAAAATCACTTATTGGATGCACAAGATTGGTTAAAAACCCTAATTGGACGAGAATAAGCCTAGGGAGGACGAAAATGACCTAAATGTTCAACCAATGACACAAAATCACTTATTGGATGCACATGATTGGTTAAAATCCCTAATTGGACGAGATTAAGCCTAGGGAGGATGAAAATGACCTAAATGTTCAACCAATGACACAAAATCACTTATTGGATGCACAAGATTGGTTAAAAACCCTAATTGGACGAGAATAAGCCTTGGGAGGACGAAAATGACCTAAATGTTCAACCAATGACACAAATGTACTTATTGGATGCACAAGATTGGTTAAAAACCCTAATTTGACGAGAATAAGCCTCGGGAGGAAGAAAATGACCTAAATGTTCAACCAATGACACAAAATCACTTATTGGATGCACAAGATTGGTTAAAAACCCTAATTGGACGAGAATAAGCCTTGGGAGGACGAAAATGACCTAAATGTTCAACCAATGACACAAAATCACTTATTCGATGCACAAGCTTGGTTAAAAACCCTAATTGGACGAGAATAAGCCTTGGGAGGACGAAAATGACCTAAATGTTTAACCAATGACACAAAATCACTTATTGGATGCACAAGATTGGTTAAAAACCCTAATTGGACGAGAATAAGCCTTGGGAGAACGAAAATGACCTAAATGTTCAACCAATGACACAAATGTACTTATTGGATGCCCAAGATTTGTTAAAAACCCTAATTGGACGAGAATAAGCCTAGGGAGGACGAAAATGACCTAAATGTTCAACCAATGACACATAATCACTTATTGGATGCACAAGATTGGTTAAAAACCCTAATTGGATGAGAATAAGTCTAGGGAGGACGAAAATGACCTAAATGTTCAACCAATGACACAAAATCACTTATTGGATGCACAAGATTGGTTAAAAACCCTAATTGGACGAGAATAAGCCTAGGGAGGACGAAAATGACCTAAATGTTCAACCAATGACACAAAATCACTTATTGGATGCACAAGATTGGTTAAAAACCCTAATTGGACGAGAATAATCCTAGGGAGGACGAAAATGACCTAAATGTTCAACCAATGACACAATTGTACTTATTGGATGCACAAGATTGGTTAAAAACCCTAATTGGACGAGAATAAGCCTAGGGAGGACGAAAATGACCTAAATGTTCAACCAATGACACAAAATCACTTAGTGGATGCACAAGATTGGTTAAAAACCCTAATTGGACGAGAATAAGCCTAGGGAGGACGAACATGACCTAAATGTTCAACCAATGACACAAAATCACTTATTTGATGCACAAGATTTGTTAAAAACCCTAATTGGACGAGAATAATCCTTGGGAGGACGAAAATGACCTAAATGTTCAACCAATGACACAAAATAAATTATTGGATGCACAAGATTGGTTAAAAACCCTAATTGGACGAGAATAAGCCTTGGGAGGACGAAAATGACCTAAATGTTCAACCAATGACACAAAATCACTTATTGGATGCACAAGATTGGTTAAAAACCCTAATTGGACGAGAATAAGCCTAGGGAGGACGAAAATGACCTAAATGTTCAACCAATGACACAAAATCACTTATTGGATGCACAAGATTGGTTAAAAACCCTAATTGGACGAGAATAAGCTTTTGGAGGTCATAAATGACCTAAATGTTCAACTAATGACACAAATGTACTTATTGGATGCACAAGATTGTTAAAAAACCCTAATTGGACGAGAATAAGTATTGGGAGGACGAAATTGACCTAAATGTTCAACCAATGACACAAAATCACTTATTGGATGCACAAGATTGGTTAAAAACCCTAATTGGACGAGAATAAGCCTTGGGAGGACGAAAATGACCTAAATGTTCAACCAATGACACAAATGTACTTATTGGATGCACAAGATTGGTTAAAAACCCTAATTGGATGAGAATAAGCCTTGGGAGGACGAAAATGACCTAATTGTTCATCCAACGACACAAAATCACTTATTGGATGCACAAGATTGGTTAAAAACCCTAATTGGACGAGAATAAGCCTTGGGAGGACGAAAATGACCTAAATGTTCAACCAATGACACAAATGTACTTATTGGATGCACAAGATTGCTTAAAAACCCTAATTAATCGAGAATAAGCCTTGGGAGGACGAAAATGACCTAAATGTTCAACCAATGACACAAAATCACTTATTGGATGCACAAGATTGGTTAAAAACCCTAATTGGACGAGAATAAGCCTTGGGAGGACGAAAATGACCTAAATGTTCAACCAATGACACAAATGTACTTATTGGATGCACAAGATTGGTTAAAAACCCTATTGGACGAGAATTAGCCTTGGGATGACGAAAATGACCTAAATGTTCAATCAATGGCACAAAATCACTTATTGGATGCACAAGAATGGTTAAAAACCATAATTGGACGAGAATAAGCCTAGGGAGGACGAAAATGACCTAAATGTTCAACCAATGACACAAAATCACTTATTGGATGCACAAGATAAGTTAAAAACCCTAATTGGAAGAGAATAAGGCTAGGGAGGACAAAAATGACCTAAATGTTCAACCAATGACACAAAATCACTTATTGGATGCACAAGATTGGTTAAAAACCCTAATTGGACGAGAATAAGCCTTGGGAGGACGAAAATGACCTAAATGTTCAACCAATGACACAAATGTACTTATTGGATGCACAAGATTGGTTAAAAAACCCTAATTGGACGAGAATAAGCCTAGGGAGGACGAAAATGACCTAAATGTTCAACCAACGACACAAATGTACTTATTGGATGCACAAGATTGGTTAAAAACCCTAGTTGGACGAGAATAAGCCTAGGGAGGACGAAAATGACCTAAATGTTCAACCAATGACACAAAATCACTTATTGGATACACAAGATTGGTTAAAAACCCTAGCTGGACGAGAATAAGCCTTGGGAGGAAGAAAATGACCTAAATGTTCAACCAATGACACAAATGTAGTTATTGGATACACAAGATTGGTTAAAAACTCTAATTGGCAAGAATAAGCCTTGGGAGGACGAAAATGACCTAAATGTTCAACCCATGGCATAAAATCACTTATTGGATGCACAAGATTGGTTAAAAACCCTAATTGGACGAGAATAAGCCTAGGGAGGACGAAAATGACCTAAATGTTCAACCAATGACACAAAATCACTTATTGGATGCATAAGATTTGTTAAACACCCTAATTGGACGAGAATAAGCCTTGGGAGGAAGAAAATGAGCTAAATGTTCAACCAATGACACAAATGTACTTATTGGATGCACAAGATTGGTTAAAAACCCTCATTGGACGAGAATAAGCCTAGGGAGGATGAAAATGACCTAAATGTTCAACCAATGACACAAAAACACTTATTGGATGTACAAGATTGGTTAAAAAACCCTAATTGGACGAGAATAAGCCTAGGGAGGACGAAAATGACCTAAATGTTCAACCAACGACACAAATGTACTTATTAGATGCACAAGATTGGTTAAAAACCCTAGTTGGACGAGAATAAGCCTAGGGAGGTCGAAAATGACCTAAATGTTCAACCAATGACACAAAATCACTTATTGGATGCACAAGATTGGTTAAAAACCCTAACTGGACGAGAATAAGCCTTGGGAGGATGAAAAGTTAACAAAATGTTCAACCAATGACACAAATGTACTTATTTGATGCAGAAGATTTGTTAAAAACCCTAATTGGACGAGAATAAGCCTTGGGAGGACGAAAATGACCTAAATGTTCAACCAATGACACAAATGTACTTATTGGATACCCAAGATTGGTTAAAAACCCTAATTGGACGAGAATAAGCCTTGGGAGCACGAAAATGACCTAAATGTTCAACCAATGACACAAATGTACTTATTGGATGCCCAAGATTTGTTAAAAACCCTAATTGGACGATAATAAGCCTTGGGAGGACGAAAATGACCTAAATGTTCAACCAATGACACAAAATCACTTATTGGATGCACAAGATTGGTTAAAAACCCTAATTGGACGAGAATAAGCCTTGGGAGGACGAAAATGACCTAAATGTTCAATCGATGACACAAAATCACTTATTGGATGCACAAGATTGGTTAAAAACCCTAATTGGACGAGAATAAGCCTTGGGAGGACGAAAATGACCTAAATGTTCAACCAATGACACAAATGTACTTATTGGATGCACAAGATTGGTTAAAAACCCTAATTGGACGAGAATAAGCCTTGGGAGGACGAAAATGACCTAAATGTTCAACCAATAACACAAATGAACTTATTGGATGCACAAGATTGGTTAAAAACCCTAATTGGACGAGAATAAGCCTTGGGAGGACGTAAATGACCTAAATGTTCAACGTATGGCACAAAATCACTTATTGGATGCACAAGATTGGTTAAAAACCCTAATTGGACGAGAATAAGCCTAGGGAGGATAAAAATGACCTAAATGTTCAACCAATGACACAAATGTACTTATTGGATGCACAAGATTGGTTGAAAACCCTAATTGGACGAGAATAAGCCTTGCGAGGACGAAAATGACCTAAATGTTCAACCAATGACAAAAATGTACTTATTGGATGCAGAAGATTGGTTGAAAACCCTAATTGGACAAGAATAATCCTTGGGAAGACGAAAATGACCTAAATGTTCAACCAATGGCACAAAATCACTTATTGGATGCAAAAGATTGGTTATAATCCCTAATTGGACGAGATTAAGACTTGGGAGGACGCAAATGACCTAAATAATCAACCAATGACACAAAATCACTTATTGGATGCAGAAGATTGGTTAAAAACCGTAATTGGACGAGAATAAGCCTAGGGCGGACGAAAATGACCTAAATGTTCAACCAATGACACAAATGTACTTATTGGATGCACAAGATTGGTTGAAAACCCTAATTGGACGAGAATAAGCCTTGGTAGGACGAAAATGACCTAAATGTTCAACGTATAGCACAAATGTACTTATTGGATGCAAAAGATTGGTTAAAAACCCTAATTGGACGAGAATAAGCCTACGGAGGACGAAAATGACCTAAATGTTTAACCAATGACACAAAATCGCTTATTGGATGCACAAGATTGGTTAAAACCCCTAATTGGAGGAGAATAAGCCTTGGGAGGACGAAAATGACCTAAACGTTCAACCAATGACACAAATGTACTTATTGGATGCACAAGATTGGTTAAAAACCCTAATTGGACGAGAATAAGCCTTGGGAGGACGAAAATGACCTAAATGTTCAACCAATGACACAAAATCACTTATTGGATGCACAAGATTGGTTAAAAACCCTAATTGGACGAGAATAAGCCTTGGGATGACGAAAATGACCTAAATGTTCAACCAATGACACAAATGTACTTATTGGACGCACAAGATTGGTTAAAAACCCTAATTGGACGAGAATAAGCCTAGGGAGGACGAAAATGACCTAAATGTTTAACCAATGACACAAAATCACTTATTGGACGCCCAAGATTGGTTAAAAACCCTAATTGGACGAGAATAAGCCTAGGGAGGACGAAAATGACCTAAATGTTCAACCAATGACACAAATGAACTTATTAGATGCACAAGATTGGTTAAAAACCCTAATTGGACGAGAATAAGCATTGGGAGGACGAAAATGACCTAAATGTTCAACCAATGACACAAAATCACTTATTGGATGCACAAGATTGGTTAAAAACCCTAATTGGACGAGAATAAGCCTAGGGAGGACGAAAATGACCTAAATGTTCAACCAATGACACAAATGTACTTATTGGATGCACAAGATTGGTTAAAACCCCTAATTGGACGAGAAAAAAGCCTAGGGAGGACGAAAATGACCTAAATTTTCAACCAATGACACAAATGTACTTATTGGATGCACAAGATTGGTTAAAAACCCTAATTGGACGAGAATAAGCCTTGGGAGGACGAAAATGACCTAAATGTTCAACCAATGACACAAAATCACTTATTGGATGCACAAGATTGGTTAAAAACCCTAATTGGACGAGAATAAGCCTAGGGAGGACGAAAATGACCTAAATGTTCAACCAATGACACAAATGTACTTATTGGATGCACAAGATTGGTTAAAAACCCTAATTGGACGAGAATAAGCCTAGGGAGGACGAAAATGACCTAATTATTCAACCAATGACACAAAATCACTTATTGGATGCACAAGATTGGTTAAAAACCCTAATTGGACGAGAATTAGCCTAGGGAGGACGAAAATGACCTAAGTGTTCAACCAATGACACAAATGTACTTATTGGATGCACAAGATTGGTTAAAAACCCTAATTGGACGAGAATAAGCCTAGGGAGGACGAAAATGACCTAATTGTTCAACCAATGACACTAAATCACTTATTGGATGCACAAGATTGGTTAAAAACCCTAATTGGACGAGAATAAGCCTATCGATGACGAAAATGACCAAAATGTTCAACCAATGACACAAATGTACTTATTGGATGCACAAGATTGGTTAAAAACCCTAATTGGACGAGAATAAGCCTAGGGATGACGAAAATGACCTAAATGTTCAACCAATGACACAAAATCACTTATTGGATGCACAAGATGTGTTAAAAACCCTAATTGGACGAGAATAAGCCTTGGGAGGATGAAAATGACCTAAATGTTCAACCAATGACACAAATGTACTTATTGGATGCACAAGATTGGTTAAAAACCGTAATTGGACGAGAATAAGCCTTGGGAGGACGAAAATGACCTAAATGTTCAACCAATGGCATAAAATCACTTATTGGATGCACAAGATTGGTTAAAAACCCTAATTGGACGAGAATAAGCCTAGGGAGGACGAAAATGACCTAAATGTTCAACCAATGACACAAAATCACTTATTGGATGCACAAGATTGGTTAAAAACCCTAATTGGACGAGAATTAGCCTAGGGAGGACGAAAATGACCTAAGTGTTCAACCAATGACACAAATGTACTTATTGGATGCACAAGATTGGTTAAAAACCCTAATTGGACGAGAATAAGACTTGGGAGGAAGAAAATGACATAAATGTTCAACCAATGACACAAAATCACTTATTGGATGCACAAGATTGGTTAAAAACCCTAATTGGACGAGAATAAGCCTTGGGAGAACGAAAATGACCTAAATGTTCAACCAATGACACAAAATCACTTATTGGATGCACAAGATTGGTTAAAAACCCTAATTGGACCAGAATAAGCCTTGGGAGGACGTAAATGACCTAAATGTTCAACCAATGACACAAATGTACTTATTGGATGCCCAAGATTTGTTAAAAACCCTAATTGGACGATAATAAGCCTTGGGAGGACGAAAATGACCTAAATGTTCAACCAATGACACAAAATCACTTATTGGATGCACAAGATTGGTTAAAAACCCTAATTGGAAAAGAATAAGCCTAGGGAGAACGAAAATGACCTAAATGTTTAACCAATGACACAAAATCACTTATTGGATGCATAAGATTTGTTAAAAACCCTAATTGGCAAGAATAAGCCTTGTGAGGACGAAAATGAGCTAAATGTTCAACCAATGACACAAATGTACTTATTGGATGCACAAGATTGGTTAAAAACCCTAATTGGACGAGAATAAGCCTAGGGAGGACGAAAATGACCTAAATGTTCAACCAATGACACAAAATCACTTATTGGATGCATAAGATTGGTTAAAAACCCTAATTAGACGAGAATAAGCCTTGGGAGGAAGAAAATGACCTAAATTTTCAACCAATGACAAAAATTGTACTTATTGGATGCCCAAGATTTGTTAAAAATCCTAATTGGACGATAATAAGCCTTGGGTGGACGAAAATGACCTAAATGTTCAACCAATGACACAAAATCACTTATTGGATGCACAAGATTGGTTAAAAACCCTAATTGGACAAGAATAAGCCTAGGGAGAACGAAAATGACCTAAATGTTTAACCAATGACACAAAATCACTTATTGGATGCATAAGATTTGTTAAAAACCCTAATTGGACGAGAATAAGCCTTGGGAGGACAAAAATGAGCTAAATGTTCAACCAATGACACAAATGTACTTATTGGATGCACAAGATTGGTTAAAAACCCTCATTGGACGAGAATAAGCATTGGGAGGACGAAAATGAACTAAATGTTCAACCAATGACACAAAATCACTTATTGGATGCACAAGATTGGTTAAAAACCCTAATTGGACGAGAATAAACCTAGGGAGGACGAAAAAATGACCTAAATGTTCAACCAATGACACAAAATCACTTATTGGATGCACAAGATTGGTTAAAAACCCTAACTGGACGAAAATAAGGCTTGGGAGGACGAAAAGTTAACAAAATGTTCAACCAACGACACAAATGTACTTATTGGATGCAGAAGATTTGTTAAAAACCTTATATGGACGAGAATAAGCCTTTGGAGGACGAAAATGACCTAAATGTTCAACCAAAGAAACAAAATCACTTATTGGATGCACAAGATTGTTTAAGAACCCTAATTGGACGAGAATAAGCCTAGGGAGGACGAAAATGACCTAAATGTTCAACCAATGACACAAAATCACTTATTGGATGCATAAGATTGGTTAAAAACCCTAATTAGACGAGAATAAGCCTTGGGAGGAAGAAAATGACCTAAATTTTCAACCAATGACAAAAATTGTACTTATTGGATGCCCAAGATTTGTTAAAAATCCTAATTGGACGATAATAAGCCTTGGGAGGACGAAAATGACCTAAATGTTCAACCAATGACACAAAATCACTTATTGGATGCACAAGATTGGTTAAAAACCCTAATTGGACAAGAATAAGCCTAGGGAGAACGAAAATGACCTAAATGTTTAACCAATGACACAAAATCACTTATTGGATGCATAAGATTTGTTAAAAACCCTAATTGGACGAGAATAAGCCTTGGGAGGACAAAAATGAGCTAAATGTTCAACCAATGACACAAATGTACTTATTGGATGCACAAGATTGGTTAAAAACCCTCATTGGACGAGAATAAGCATTGGGAGGACGAAAATGACCTAAATGTTCAACCAATGACACAAAATCACTTATTGGATGCACAAGATTGGTTAAAAACCCTAATTGGACGAGAATAAGCCTTGGGAGGACGAAAATGACCTAAATGTTCAACCAATGACACAAAATCACTTATTGGATGCACAAGATTGGTTAAAAACCCTAATTGGACCAGAATAAGCTTTTGGAGGACATAAATGACCTAAATGTTCAACCAATGACACAAATGTACTTATTGGATGCACAAGATTGGTTAAAAACCCTAATTAGACGAGAATAAGCCTAGCGAGGACGAAAATGACCTAAATGTTCAACCAATGGCACAAAATCACTTATTGGATGCACAAGATTGTTTAAACACCCTAATTGGACGAGAATAAGCCTAGGGAGGAAAAAAATGACCTAAATGTTCAACCAATGACACAAAATCACTTATTGGATGCACAAGATTGGTTAAAAACCCTAATTGGACGAGAATAAGCCTAGGGAGGACGAAAATGACCTAAATGTTCAACCAATGACACAAAATCACTTATTGGATGCACAAGATTGGTTAAAAACCCTAATTGGACGAGAATAAGCTTTTGGAGGTCATAAATGACCTAAATGTTCAACTAATGACACAAATGTACTTATTGGATGCACAAGATTGTTAAAAAACCCTAATTGGACGAGAATAAGTATTGGGAGGACGAAATTGACCTAAATGTTCAACCAATGACACAAAATCACTTATTGGATGCACAAGATTGGTTAAAAACCCTAATTGGACGAGAATAAGCCTTGGGAGGACGAAAATGACCTAAATGTTCAACCAATGACACAAATGTACTTATTGGATGCACAAGATTGGTTAAAAACCCTAATTGGACGGGAATAAGTCTAGGGAGGACGAAAATGACCTAAATGTTCAACCAATGACACAAAATCACTTATTGGATGCACAAGATTGGTTAAAAACCCTAATTGGACGAGAATAAGCCTAGGGAGGACGAAAATGACCTAAATGTTCAACCAATGACACAAATGTACTTATTGGATGCACAAGATTGGTTAAAAACCCTAATTGGACGAGAATAAGCCTTGGGAGTCCGAAAATGACATAATGTTCAACCGATGGCATAAAATCACTTATTGGATGCACAAGATTGGTTAAAAACCCTAATTGGACGAGAATAAGCCTTGGGAAGACGAAAAATGACCTAAATGTTCAACCAATGACACAAATGTACTTATTGGATGCACAAGAT
>JBBPBP010000272.1:8396-31794 GCA_037974735.1 Cicer chorassanicum
GACGAGAATAAGCCTTGGGAGGACGAAAATGACCTAAATGTTTAACCAATGACACAAATGTACTTATTGGATGCACAAGATTGGTTAAAAACCCTAATTGGACGAGAATAAGCCTTGCGAGGACGAACATGACCTAAATGTTCAACCAATGACACAAAATAACTTATTTGATGCACAAGATTGGTTAAAATTCCTAATTGGACAAGAATAAGCCTAGGTAGGACGAAAATGACCTAAATGTTCAACCAATAACACAAAATCACTTATTGGATGCACAAGATTGGTTAAAAACCCTAATTGGACGAGAATAAGCCTTGGCAGGACGAAAATGACCTAAATGTTCAACCAATGACACAAAATCACTTATTGGATGCACAAGATTGGTTAAAAACCCTAATTGGACGAGAATAAGCCTTGGGAGGACGAAAATGACCTAAATGTTCAACCAATGACACAAATGTACTTATTGGATGCCCAAGATTTGTTAAAAACCCTAATTGGACGATAATAAGCCTTGGGACGACGAAAATGACCTAAATGTTCAACCAATGACACAAAATCACTTATTGGATGCACAAGATTGGTTAAAAACACTAATTGGACAAGAATAAGCCTAGGGAGAACGAAAATGACCTAAATGTTTAACCAATGACACAAAATCACTTATTGGATGCATAAGATTTGTTAAAAAGCCTAATTGGACGAGAATAAGCCTTGGGAGGACGAAAATGAGCTAAATGTTCAACCAATGACACAAATGTACTTATTGGATGCACAAGATTGGTTAAAAACCCTCATTGGACGAGAATAAGCCTAGGGAGGACGAAAATGACCTAAATGTTCAACCAATGACACAAAATCACTTATTGGATGCACAAGATTGGTTAAAATCCCTAATTGGACGAGAATAAGCCTAGGGAGGACGGAAAAATGACCTAAATGTTCAACCAATGACACAAATGTACTTATTGGATGCACAAAATTTAAAAACCCTAATTGGACGAGAATAAGCCTAGGGAGGACGAAAATGACCTAAATGTTCAACCAATGACACAAAAACACTTATTGGATGCATAAGATTGGTTAAAAAACCCTAGTTGGACGAGAATAAGCCTAGGGAGGACAAAAATGACCTAAATGTTCAACCAACGACACAAATGTACTTATTGGATGCACAAGATTGGTTAAAAACCCTAGTTGGACGAGAATAAGCCTAGGGAGGACGAAAATGACCTAAATGTTCAACCAATGACACAAAATCACTTATTGGATACACAAGATTGGTTAAAAACCCTAACTGAACGAGAATAAGCCTTGGGAGGACGAAAAGTTAACAAAATGGTTAACCAATGACACAAATGTACTTATTGGATGTAGAAGATTTGTTAAAAACCCTAATTGGACGAGAATAAGCCTTGGGAGGACGCAAATGACCTAAATGTTCAACCAAAGAAAAAAAATCACTTATTGGATGCACAAGATTGGTTAAGAACCCTAATTGGACGAGAATAAGCCTAGGGAGGACGAAAATGACCTAAATGTTCAACCAATGACACAAAATCACTTATTGGATGCACAAGATTGGTTAAAAACCCTAATTGGACGAGAATAAGCCTTGGGAGGACGAAAATGACCTAAATGTTAAACCAATGACACAAGTGTACTTATTGGATGCACAAGATTGGTTAAAAACCCTAATTGGACGAGAATAAGCCTAGGGAGGACGAAAATGACCTAAATGTTCAACCAATGACACAAAATCACTTATTGGATACACAAGATTGGTTAAAAACCCTAACTGGACGAGAACAAGCCTTGGGAGGACGCAAAGTTAACAAAATGTTCAACCAATGACACAAATGTACTTATTTGATGCAGAAGATTTGTTAAAAACCCTAATTGGTCGAGAATAAGCCTTGGGAGGATGCAAATGACCTAAATGTTCAACCAAAGAAACAAAATCACTTATTGGATGCACAAGATTGGTTAAGAACCCTAATTGGACGAGAATAAGCCTAGGGAGGACGAAAATTACCTAAATGTTCAACCAATGACACAAAATCACTTATTGGATGCACAAGATTGGTTAAAAACCCTAATTGGACGAGAATAAGCCTTGGGAGGACGAAAATGACCTAAATGTTCAACCAATGACACAAATGTACTTTTTGGATGCACAAGATTGGTTAAAAACCCTAATTGGACGAGAATAAGCCTTGGGAAGACGAAAATGACCTAAATGTTCAACCAATGGCAAAAAATCACTTATTGGATGCACAAGATTGGTTAAAAACCCTAATTGGACGAGAATAAGCCTAGGGAGGACGAAAATGACCTAAATGTTCAACCAATGACACAAAATCACTTATTGGATGCACAAGATTGGTTAAAAACCCTAATTGGACAAGAATTAGCCTAGGGAGGACGAAAATGACCTAAGTGTTCAACCAATGACACAAATGTACTTATTGGATGCACAAGATTGGTTAAAAACCCTAATTGGACGAGAATAAGACTAGGGAGGACGAAAATGACATATATGTTCAACCAATGACACAAAATCACTTATTGGATGCACAAGATTGGTTAAAAACCCTAATTGGATGAGAATAAGCCTAGGGAGGACGAAAATGACCTAAATGTTCAACCAATGACACAAAATCACTTATTGGATGCACAAGATTGGTTAAAAACCCTAATTGGACGAGAATAAGCCTTGGGAGGACGAAAATGACCTAAATGTTCAACCAATGACACAAAATCACTTATTGGATGCACAAGATTGGTTAAAAACCCTAATTGGACGAGAATAAGCAATGGGAGGACAAAAATGACCTAAACGTTCAACCAATGACACAAATGTACTTATTGGATGCACAAGATTGGTTAAAAACCCTAATTGAACAAGAATAAGCCTAGGGATGACGAAAATGACCTAAATGTTCAACCAATGACACAAATGTACTTATTGGATGCACAAGATTGGTTAAAAACACTAATTGGATGAGAATAAGCCTAGGGAGGACGAAAATGACCTAAATGTTCAACCAATGACACAAAATCACTTATTGGATGCACAAGATTGGTTAAAAACCCTAATTGGACGAGAATAAGCCTTGGGAGGACTAAAATGACCTAAAGGTTCAACCAATGACACAAAATCACTTATTGGATGCACAAGATTGGTTAAAAACCCTAATTGGACGAGAATAAGCCTTGGGAGGACGAAAATGACCTAAATGTTCAACCAATGACACAAATGTACTTATTGGATGCACACAAGATCGGTTAAAAACCCTAATTGGACGAGAATAAGCCTTGGGAGGACGAAAATGACCTAAATGTTCAACCAATGACACAAAATCACTTATTGGATGCACAAGATTGGTTAAAAACCCTAATTGGACGAGAATAAGCCTTGGGAGGACGAAAATGACCTAAATGTTCAACCAATGACACAAATGTACTTATTGGATGCAAAAGATTGGTTAAAAACCCTAATTGGACGAGAATAAGCCTTGGGAGGACGAAAATGACTTAAATGATTAACCCATGACACAAATGTACTTATTGGATGCACAAGATTGGTTCAAAACCCTAATTGGACGAGAATAAGCCTTGGGAGGACAAAAATGACATAAATGTTCAACCAATGACACAAAATCATTTATTGGATGCACAAGATTGGTTAAAAACCCTAATTGGACGAGAATAAGCCTTGGGAGGACGAAAATGACCTAAATGTTCAACCAATGACACAAAATCACTTATTGGATGCACAAGATTGGTTAAAAACCCTAATTGGACGAGAATAAGCCTTGGGAGGACGAAAATGACCTAAATGTTCAACCAATGACACCAAATCACTTATTGGATGCACAAGATTGGTTAAAAACCGTAATTGGACGAGAATAAGCCTAGGGAGGACGAAAATGACCTAAATGTTCAACCAATGACACAAATGTACTAATTGGATGCACAAGATTTGTTAAAAACCCTAATTGGATGAGAATAAGCCTTGGGAAGACGAAAATGACCTAAATGTTCAACCAATGACACAAAATCACTTATTGGATGCACAAGATTGGTTAAAAACCCTAATTGGACGAGAATAAGCCTTGGGAGGACGAAAATGACCTAAATGTTCAACCAATGACACAAAATCACTTATTGGATGCACAAGATTGGTTAAAAACCCTCATTGGACGAGAATATGCCTTTGGAGGACATAAATGACCTAAATGTTCAACCAATGACACAAATGTACTTATTGGATGCACAAGATTGGTTAAAAACCCTAATTGGACGAGAATAAGCCTTGGGAGGACGAAAATGACCTAAATGTTCAACCAATGGCAAAAAATCACTTATTGGATGCACAAGATTGTTAAAAAACCCTAATTGGACGAGAATAAGCCTAGGGAGGACGAAAATGACCTAAATGTTCAACCAATGACACAAAATCACTTATTGGATGCACAAGATTGGTTAAAAACCCTAATTCGACGAGAATAAGCCTTGGGAGGACGAAAATGACCTAAATGTTCAACCAGTGACACAAATGTACGTATTGGATGCACAAGATTGGTTAAGAACCCTAATTGGACGAGAATAAGCCTAGGGAGGACGAAAATGACCTAAATGTTCAACCAATGACACAAAATCACTTATTGGATGCACAAGATTGGTTAAAAACCCTAATTGGACGAGAATAAGCCTTGGGAGGACGAAAATGACCTAAATGTTCAACCAATGACACAAATGTACTTATTGGATGCACAAGATTGGTTAAAAACCATAATTGGACGACAATAAGCCTAGGGAGGACGAAAATGACCTAAATGTTAAACCAATGACACAAAATCACTTATTGTGTGCACAAGATTGGTTAAAATCCCTAATTAGGCGAGACTAAGCCTTGGGAGGACGCATATGACCTAAATGTTCAACCAATGACACAAAATCACTTATTGGATGCACAAGATTGGTTAAAAACCCTAATTGGACGAGAATAAGCCTTGGGAGGACGAAAATGACCTAAATGTTCAACCAATGACACAAAATCACTTATTGGATGCACAAGATTGGTTAAAATCCCTTATTGGACGAGAATAAGCCTTGGGAGGACGAAAATGACCTAAATGTTCAACCAATGACACAAAATCACTTATTGTATGCACAAGATTGGTTAAAAACCCTAATTGGACGAGAATAAGCCTAGGGAGGACGAAAATGACCTAAATGTTCAACCAATGACAAAAATGTACTTATTGGATGCACAAGATTGGTTAAAAACCCTAATTGGACGAGAATAAGCCTTGGGAGGACGAAAATGACCTAAATGTTCAACGTATGGCACAAAATCACTTATTGGATGCACAAGATTGGTTAAAAATTCTAATTGGACGAGAATAAGCCTAGGGAGGACGAAAATGACCTAAATGTTCAACCAATGACACAAAATCACTTATTGGATGCACAAGATTGGTTAAAAACCCTAATTGGACGAGAATAAGCCTTGGGAGGACGAAAATGACCTAAATGTTCAACCAATGACACAAATGTACTTATTGGATGCACAAGATTGATTAAAAACCCTAATTGGACGAGAATAAGCTTTGGGAGGACGAAAATGACTTAAATGTTCAACCAATGACACAAATGTACTTATTGGATGCACAAGATTGGTTAAAAACCCTAATTGGACGAGAATAAGCATTGGGAGGACGAAAATGACCTAAATGTTCAACCAATGACACAAATGTACTTATTGGATGCACAAGATTGGTTAAAAACCCTAATTGGACGAGAATAAGCCTAGGGATGACGAAAATGACCTAAATGTTCAACCAATGACACAAAATCACTTATTGGATGCATAAGATTTGTTAAAATCCCTAATTGGACGAGAATAAGCCTTGGGAGGACGAAAATGAGCTAAATGTTCAACCAATGACACAAATGTACTTATTGGATGCACAAAATTTAAAAACCCTAATTGGACGAGAATAAGCCTAGGGAGGACGAAAATGACCTAAATGTTTAACCAATGACACAAAAACACTTATTGGATGCACAAGATTGGTTGAAAAACCCTAGTTGGACGAGAATAAGCCTAAGGAGGACAAAAATGACCTAAATGTTTAACCAACGACACAAATGTACTTATTGGATGCACAAGATTGGTTAAAACCCCTAGTTGGACGAGAATAAGCGTCGGGAGGACGAAAATGACCTAAATGTTCAACCAATGACACAAAATCACTTATTGGATACACAAGATTGGTTAAAAACCCTAACTGAACGAGAATAAGCCTTGGGAGGACGAAAAGTTAACAAAATGGTTAACCAATGACACAAATGTACTTATTGGATGTAGAAGATTTGTTAAAAACCCTAATTGGACGAGAATAAGCCTTGGGAGGACGCAAATGACCTAAATGTTCAACCAAAGAAACAAAATCACTTATTGGATGCACAAGATTGGTTAAGAACCCTAATTGGACGAGAATAAGCCTAGGGAGGACGAAAATGACCTAAATGTTCAACCAATGACACAAAATCACTTATTGGATGCACAAGATTGGTTAAAAACCCTAATTGGACGAGAATAAGCCTTGGGAGGACGAAAATGACCTAAATGTTAAACCAATGACACAAGTGTACTTATTGGATGCACAAGATTGGTTAAAAACCCTAATTGGACGAGAATAAGCCTAGGGAGGACGAAAATGACCTAAATGTTCAACCAATGACACAAAATCACTTATTGGATACACAAGATTGGTTAAAAACCCTAACTGGACGAGAACAAGCCTTGGGAGGACGCAAAGTTAACAAAATGTTCAACCAATGACATAAATGTACTTATTTGATGCAGAAGATTTGTTAAAAACCCTAATTGGTCGAGAATAAGCCTTGGGAGGATGCAAATGACCTAAATGTTCAACCAAAGAAACAAAATCACTTATTGGATGCACAAGATTGGTTAAGAACCCTAATTGGACGAGAATAAGCCTAGGGAGGACGAAAATTACCTAAATGTTCAACCAATGACACAAAATCACTTATTGGATGCACAAGATTGGTTAAAAACCCTAATTGGACGAGAATAAGCCTTGGGAGGACGAAAATGACCTAAATGTTCAACCAATGACACAAATGTACTTTTTGGATGCACAAGATTGGTTAAAAACCCTAATTGGACGAGAATAAGCCTTGGGAAGACGAAAATGACCTAAATGTTCAACCAATGGCAAAAAATCACTTATTGGATGCACAAGATTGGTTAAAAACCCTAATTGGACGAGAATAAGCCTAGGGAGGACGAAAATGACCTAAATGTTCAACCAATGACACAAAATCACTTATTGGATGCACAAGATTGGTTAAAAACCCTAATTGGACAAGAATTAGCCTAGGGAGGACGAAAATGACCTAAGTGTTCAACCAATGACACAAATGTACTTATTGGATGCACAAGATTGGTTAAAAACCCTAATTGGACGAGAATAAGACTAGGGAGGACGAAAATGACATATATGTTCAACCAATGACACAAAATCACTTATTGGATGCACAAGATTGGTTAAAAACCCTAATTGGATGAGAATAAGCCTAGGGAGGACGAAAATGACCTAAATGTTCAACCAATGACACAAAATCACTTATTGGATGCACAAGATTGGTTAAAAACCCTAATTGGACGAGAATAAGCCTTGGGAGGACGAAAATGACCTAAATGTTCAACCAATGACACAAAATCACTTATTGGATGCACAAGATTGGTTAAAAACCCTAATTGGACGAGAATAAGCAATGGGAGGACAAAAATGACCTAAACGTTCAACCAATGACACAAATGTACTTATTGGATGCACAAGATTGGTTAAAAACCCTAATTGAACAAGAATAAGCCTAGGGATGACGAAAATGACCTAAATGTTCAACCAATGACACAAATGTACTTATTGGATGCACAAGATTGGTTAAAAACACTAATTGGATGAGAATAAGCCTAGGGAGGACGAAAATGACCTAAATGTTCAACCAATGACACAAAATCACTTATTGGATGCACAAGATTGGTTAAAAACCCTAATTGGACGAGAATAAGCCTTGGGAGGACAAAAATGACCTAAATGATCAACCAATGACACAAAATCACTTATTGGATGCACAAGATTGGTTAAAAACCCTAATTGGACGAGAATAAGCCTTGGGAGGACGAAAATGACCTAAATGTTCAACCAATGACACAAATGTACTTATTGGATGCACAAGATTGGTTAAAAACCCTAATTGGAAGAGAATAAGCCTTGGGAGGACGAAAATGACCTAAATGTTCAACCAATAAAACAAATGTACTTATTGGATGCACAAGATTGGTTAAAAACCCTAATTGGACGAGAATTAACCTTGGGAGGACGAAAATGACCTAAATGTTCAACCAATGACACAAATGTACTTATTGGATGCACAAGATTGGTTAAAAACCCTAATTGGACGAGAATAAGCCTTGGGAGGACGAAAATGACCTAAATGTTCAACCAATGACACAAATGTACTTATTGGATGCACAAGATTGGTTAAAAACCCTAATTGGACGAGAATAAGCCTATAGAGAATGAAAATGACCTAAATGTTCAACCAATGACACAAAATCACTTATTGGATGCACAAGATTGGTTAAAAACCCTAATTGGACGAGAATAAGCCTTGGGAGGACGAAAATGACCTAAATGTTCAACCAATGACACAAATGTACTTTTTGGATGCACAAGATTGGTTAAAAACCCTAATTGGACGAGAATAAGCCTTGGGAGGACGAAAATGACCTAAATGTTCAACCAATGGCAAAAAATCACTTATTGGATGCACAAGATTGGTTAAAAACCCTAATTGGACGAGAATAAGCCTAGGGAGGACGAAAATGACCTAAATTTTCAACCAATGACACAAAATCACTTATTGGATGCACAAGATTGGTTAAAAACCCTAATTGGACAAGAATTAGCCTAGGGAGGACGAAAATGACCTAAGTGTTCAACCAATGACACAAATGTACTTATTGGATGCACAAGATTGGTTAAAAACCCTAATTGGACGAGAATAAGACTAGGGAGGACGAATATGACATAAATGTTCAACCAATGACACAAAATCACTTATTGGATGCACAAGATTGGTTAAAAACCCTAACTGGACGAGAATAAGCCTTGGGAGGACGAAAATGACCTAAATGTTCAACCAATGACACAAAATCACTTATTGGATGCACAAGATTGGTTAAAAACCCTAATTGGACGAGAATAAGACTTGGGAGGACGAAAATGACCTAAATGTTCAACCAATGACACAAAATCACTTATTGGATGCACAAGAATGGTAAAAAACCCTAATTGGACGAGAATAAGCTTTGGGATTACGAAAATGACCTAAATGTTCAACCAATGACACAAAATCACTTATTGGATGCACAAGATTGGTTAAAAACCCTAATTGGACGAGAATAAGCTTTGGGAGGATGAAAATGACCTTAATGTTCAACCAATGACATAAATGTACTTATTGGATGCACAAGATTGGTTAAAAACCGTAATTGGACGAGAATAAGCCTTGGGAGGACGAAAATGACCTAATGTTCAAACAATGACACAAAATCACTTATTGGATGCACAAGATTTGTTAAAAACCTTAATTGGACGAGAATATGCATTGGGAAGACGAAAATGACCTAAATGTTCAACCAATGACACAAAATCACTTATTGGATGCACAAGATTGGTTAAAAACCCTAATTGGACGAGAATAAGCCTTGGGAGGACAAAAATGACCTAAATGTTCAACCAATGACACAAAATCACTTATTGGATGCACAAGATTGCTTAAAAACCCTAATTTGACGAGAATAAGCCTAGGGAGGACGAAAATGACCTAAATGTTCAACCAATGACACAAATGTACTAATTGAATGCACAAGATTGGTTAAAAACCCTAATTGGACGAAAATAAGCCTTGGGAGGACGAAAATGATCTAAATGTTCAAACAATGACACAAAATCACTTATTGGATGCACAAGATTGGTTAAAAACCCTAATTGGACGAGAAAAAGCCTTGGGAGGACGAAAATGACCTAAATGTTCAACCAATGACACAAAATCACTTATTGGATGCACAAGATTGGTTAAAAACCTTAATTGGACGAGAATAAGCCTTGGGAGGACGAAAATGACCTAAATGTTCAACCAATGACACAAAATCACTTATTGGATCCACAAGATTGGTTAAAAACCCTAATTACACGAGAATAAGCCTTGGGAGGACGAAAATAACCTAAATGTTCAACCAATGACACAAAATCACTTATTGGATGCACAAGATTGGTTAAAAACCCTAATTGGACGAGAATAAGCCTTGGGAGGACGAAAATGACCTAAATGTTCAACCAATGACACAAAATCAATTATTGGATACAAAAGATTGGTTAAAAACCCTAATTGGACGAGAATAAACCTTGGGAGGACGATAATGACCTAAATGTTCAACCAATGACACAAAATCACTTATTGGATGCACAAGATTGGTTAAAAACCCTAATTGGACGAGAATAAGCCTTGGGAGGACGAAAATGACCTAAATGTTCAACCAATGACACCAAATTACTTATTGGATGCACAAGATTGGTTTAAAACCCTAATTGGACGAGAATAGGCCTTGGGAGGACGAAAATGACCTAAATGTTCAACCAATGACACAAAATCACTTATTGGATGCACAAGATTGGTTAAAAACCCTAATTGGACGAGAATAAGCCTTGGGAGGACGAAAATGACCTAAATGTTCAACCAATGACACAAATGTACTTATTGGATGCCCAAGATTTGTTAAAAACCCTAATTGGACGATAATAAGCCTTGGGACGACGAAAATGACCTAAATGTTCAACCAATGACACAAAATCACTTATTGGATGCACAAGATTGGTTAAAAACACTAATTGGACAAGAATAAGCCTAGGGAGAACGAAAATGACCTAAATGTTTAACCAATGACACAAAATCACTTATTGGATGCATAAGATTTGTTAAAAACCCTAATTGGACGAGAATAAGCCTTGGGAGGACGAAAATGAGCTAAATGTTCAACCAATGACACAAATGTACTTATTGGATGCACAAGATTGGTTAAAAACCCTCATTGGACGAGAATAAGCCTAGGGAGGACGAAAATGACCTAAATGTTCAACCAATGACACAAAATCACTTATTGGATGCACAAGATTGGTTAAAAACCCTAATTGGACGAGAATAAGCCTATGGAGGACGAAAATGACCTAAATGTTTAACCAATGACACAAAATCACTTATTTGATGCACAAGATTGGTTAAAAACCCTAATTGGACGAGAATAAGCCTAGGGAGGACGAAAATGACCTAAATGTTCAACCAATGACACAAATGTACTTATTGGATGCACAAGATTGGTTAAAAACCCTAATTGGCAAGAATAAGCCTTGGGAGGACGAAAATGACCTAAATGTTCAACCAATGACACAAAATCACTTATTGGATGCACAAGATTGGTTAAAAACACTAATTGGACAAGAATAAGCCTAGGGAGAACGAAAATGACCTAAATGTTTAACCAATGACACAAAATCACTTATTGGATGCATAAGATTTGTTAAAAACCCTAATTGGACGAGAATAAGCCTTGGGAGGACGAAAATGACCTAAATGTTCAACCAATGACACAAATGTACTTATTGGATACCCAAGATTGGTTAAAAACCCTAATTGGACGAGAATAAGCCTTGGGAGTACGAAAATGACCTAAATGTTCAACCCATGGCATAAAATCACTTATTGGATGCACAAGATTGGTTAAAAACCCAAATTGGACGTGAATAAGCCTAGGGAGGACGAAAATGACCTAAATGTTCAACCAATGACACAAAATCACTTATTGGATGCACAAGATTGGTTAAAAACCCTAATTGGACGAGAATTAGCCTAGGGAGGACGAAAATGACCTAAGTGTTCAACCAATGACACAAAAACACTTATTGGATGCACAAGATTGGTTAAAAAACCCTAGTTGGACGAGAATAAGCCTAGGGAGGACGAAAATGACCTAAATGTTCAACCAACGACACAAATGTACTTATTGGATGCACAAGATTGGTTAAAAACCCTAGTTGGACGAGAATAAGCCTAGGGAGGACGAAAATGACCTAAATGTTCAACCAATGACACAAAAACACTTATTGGATGCACAAGATTGGTTAAAAAACCCTAGTTGGACGAGAATAAGCCTAGGGAGGACGAAAATGACCTAAATGTTCAACCAACGACACAAATGTACTTATTGGATGCACAAGATTGGTTAAAAACCCTAATTGGACGAGAATAAGACTAGGGAGGACGAAAATGACATAAATGTTCAACCAATAACACAAAATCACTTATTGGATGCACAAGATTGGTTAAGAACCCTAATTGGACGAGAATAAGCCTAGGGAGGACGAAAATGACCTAAATGTTCAACCAATGACACAAAATCACTTATTGGATGCACAAGATTGGTTAAAAACCCTAATTGGACGAGAATAAGCCTTGGGAGGACGAAAATGACCTAAATGTTCAACCAATGACACAAAATCACTTATTGGATACACAAGATTGGTTAAAAACCCTAACTGGACGAGAACAAGCCTTGGGAGGACGCAAAGTTAACAAAATGTTCAACCAATGACACAAATGTACTTATTTGATGCAGAAGATTTGTTAAAAACCCTAATTGGTCGAGAATAAGCCTTGGGAGGATGCAAATGACCTAAATGTTCAACCAAAGAAACAAAATCACTTATTGGATGCACAAGATTGGTTAAGAACCCTAATTGGACGAGAATAAGCCTAGGGAGGACGAAAATTACCTAAATGTTCAACCAATGACACAAAATCACTTATTGGATGCACAAGATTGGTTAAAAACCCTAATTGGACGAGAATAAGCCTTGGGAGGACGAAAATGACCTAAATGTTCAACCAATGACACAAATGTACTTTTTGGATGCACAAGATTGGTTAAAAACCCTAATTGGACGAGAATAAGCCTTGGGAAGACGAAAATGACCTAAATGTTCAACCAATGGCAAAAAATCACTTATTGGATGCACAAGATTGGTTAAAAACCCTAATTGGACGAGAATAAGCCTAGGGAGGACGAAAATGACCTAAATGTTCAACCAATGACACAAAATCACTTATTGGATGCACAAGATTGGTTAAAAACCCTAATTGGACAAGAATTAGCCTAGGGAGGACGAAAATGACCTAAGTGTTCAACCAATGACACAAATGTACTTATTGGATGCACAAGATTGGTTAAAAACCCTAATTGGACGAGAATAAGACTAGGGAGGACGAAAATGACATAAATGTTGAACCAATGACACAAAATCACTTATTGGATGCACAAGATTGGTTAAGAACCCTAATTGGACGAGAATAAGCCTAGGGAGGACGAAAATGACCTAAATGTTCAACCAATGACACAAAATCACTTACTGGATGCACAAGATTGGTTAAAAACCCTAATTGGACGAGAATAAGCCTTGGGAGAACGAAAATGACCTAAATGTTCAACCAATGACACAAATGTACTTATTGGATGCCCAAGATTTGTTAAAAACCCTAATTGGACGATAATAAGCCTTGGGAGGACGAAAATGACCTAAATGTTCAACTAATGACACAAAATCACTTATTGGATGCACAAGATTGGTTAAAAACACTAATTGGACAAGAATAAGCCTAGGGAGAACGAAAATGACCTAAATGTTTAACCAATGACACAAAATCACTTATTGGATGCATAAGATTTGTTAAAAACCCTAATTGGACGAGAATAAGCCTTGGGAGGACGAAAATGAGCTAAATGTTCAACCAATGACACAAATGTACTTATTGGATGCACAAAATTGGTTAAAAACCCTCATTGGACGAGAATAAGCCTAGGGAGGACGAAAATGACCTAAATGTTCAACCAATGACACAAAATCACTTATTGGATGCACAAGATTGGTTAAAAACCCTAATTGGACGAGAATAAGCCTAGGGAGGACGGAAAAATGACCTAAATGTTCAACCAATGACATAAATGTACTTATTGGATGCACAAAATTTAAAAACCCTAATTGGACGAGAATAAGCCTAGGGAGGACGAAAATGACCTAAATGTTCAACCAATGACACAAAAACACTTATTAAATGCACAAGATTGGTTAAAAAACCCTAGTTGGACGAGAATAAGCCTAAGGAGGACGAAAATGACCTAAATGTTCAACCAACGACACAAATGTACTTATTGGATGCACAAGATTGGTTAAAAACCCTAGTTGGACGAGAATAAGCCTAGGGAGGACGAAAATGACCTAAATGTTCAACCAATGACACAAAATCACTTATTGGATACACAAGATTGGTTAAAAACCCTAGCTGGACGAGAATAAGCCTTGGGAGGAAGAAAATGACCTAAATGTTCAACCAATGACACAAATGTAGTTATTGGATGCACAAGATTGGTTAAAAACCCTAATTGGACGAGAATAAGACTAGGGAGGACGAAAATGACATAAATGTTCAACCAATGACACAAAATCACTTATTGGATGCACAAGATTGGTTAAGAACCCTAATTGGACGAGAATAAGCCTAGGGAGGACGAAAATGACCTAATGTTCAACCAATGACACAAAAACACTTATTGGATGCACAAGATTGGTTAAAAAACCCTAGTTGGACGAGAATAAGCCTAGGGAAGACGAAAATGACCTAAATGTTCAACCAACGACACAAATGTACTTATTGGATGCACAAGATTGGTTAAAAACCCTAATTGGACGAGAATAAGCCTTGGGAGGACGAAAATGAGCTAAATGTTCAACCAATGACACAAATGTACTTATTGGATGCACAAGATTGGTTAAAAACCCTAATTGGACGAGAATAAGCCTAGGGATGACGAAAATGACCTAAAGGTTCAACCAATGACACAAAATCACTTATTGGATGCACAAGATTGGTTAAAAACCCTAATTGGACAAGAATTAGCCTAGGGAGGACGAAAATGACCTAAGTGTTCAACCAATGACACAAATGTACTTATTGGATGCACAAGATTGGTTAAAAACCCTAATTGGACGAGAATAAGACTAGGGAGGACGAAAATGACATAAATGTTGAACCAATGACACAAAATCACTTATTGGATGCACAAGATTGGTTAAGAACCCTAATTGGACGAGAATAAGCCTAGGGAGGACGAAAATGACCTAAATGTTCAACCAATGACACAAAATCACTTACTAGATGCACAAGATTGGTTAAAAACCCTAATTGGACGAGAATAAGCCTTGGGAGAACGAAAATGACCTAAATGTTCAACCAATGACACAAATGTACTTATTGGATGCCCAAGATTTGTTAAAAACCCTAATTGGACGATAATAAGCCTTGGGAGGACGAAAATGACCTAAATGTTCAACCAATGACACAAAATCACTTATTGGATGCACAGGATTGGTTAAAAACCCTAACTCGACGAGAATAAGCCTTGGGAGGATGAAAAGTTAACAAAATGTTCAACCAATGACACAAATGTACTTATTTGATGCAGAAGATTTGTTAAAAACCCTAATTGGACGAGAATAAGCCTTGGGAGGACGAAAATGACCTAAATGTTCAACCAATGACACAAATGTACTTATTGGATACCCAAGATTGGTTAAAAACCCTAATTGGACGAGAATAAGCCTTGGGAGGACGAAAATGACCTAAATGTTCAACCAACGACACAAATGTACTTATTAGATGCACAAGATTGGTTAAAAACCCTAGTTGGACGAGAATAAGCCTAGGGAGGACGAAAATGACCTAAATGTTCAACCAATGACACAAAATCACTTATTGGATGCACAGGATTGGTTAAAAACCCTAACTGGACGAGAATAAGCCTTGGGAGGATGAAAAGTTAACAAAATGTTCAACCAATGACACAAATGTACTTATTTGATGCAGAAGATTTGTTAAAAACCCTAATTGGACGAGAATAAGCCTTGGGAGGACGAAAATGACCTAAATGTTCAACCAATGACACAAATGTACTTATTGGATACCCAAGATTGGTTAAAAACCCTAATTGGACGAGAATAAGCCTAGGGAGGACGAAAATGAACTAAATGTTCAACCAATGACACAAAATCACTTATTGGATGCACAAGATTGGTTAAAAACCCTAATTAGACGAGAATAAGCCTTGGGAGGACGAAAATGACCTAAATGTTCAACCAATGACACCAATGTACTTATTGGATACCCAAGATTGGTTAAAAACCCTAATTGGACGAGAATAAGCCTTGGGAGGACGAAAATGACATAAATGTTCAACCAATGACACAAATGTACTTATTGGATGCCCAAGATTTAATAAAATCCCTAATTGGACGATAATAAGCCTTGGGAGGACGAAAATGACCTAAATGTTCAACCAATGACACAAAATCACTTATTGGATGTACAAGATTGGTTAAAAACCCTAATTGGACAAGAATAAGCCTAAGGAGAACGAAAATGACCTAAATGTTTAACCAATGACACAAAATCACTTATTGGATGCATAAGATTTGTTAAAAACCCTAATTGGACGAGAATAAGCCTTGGGAGGACGAAAATGAGCTAAATGTTCAACCAATGACACAAATGTACTTATTGGATGCACAAGATTGGTTAAAAACCCTCATTGGACGAGAATAAGCCTAGGGAGGACGAAAATGACCTAAATGTTCAACCAATGACACAAAATCACTTATTGGATGCACAAGATTGGTTAAAAACCCTAATTGGACGAGAATAAGCCTATGGAGGACGGAAAAATGACCTAAATGTTCAACCAATGACACAAATGTACTTAGTGGATGCACAAAATTTAAAAACCCTAATTGGACGAGAATAAGCCTAGGGAGGACGAAAATGACCTAAATGTTCAACCAATGACACAAAAACACTTATTGGATGCACAAGATTGGTTAAAAAACCCTAGTTGGACGAGAATAAGCCTAGGGAGGACGAAAATGACCTAAATGTTCAACCAACGACACAAATGTACTTATTGGATGCACAAGATTGGTTAAAAACCCTAGTTGGACGAGAATAAGCCTAGGGAGGACGAAAATGACCTAAATGTTCAACCAATGACACAAAATCACTTATTGGATACACAAGATTGGTTAAAAACCCTAGCTGGACGAGAATAAGCCTTGGGAGGAAGAAAATGACCTAAATGTTCAACAAATGACACAAATGTAGTTATTGGATACCCAAGATTGGTTAAAAACCCTAATTGGACGAGAATAAGCCTTGGGAGTACGAAAATGACCTAAATGTTCAACCCATGGCATAAAATCACTTATTGGATGCACAAGATTGGTTAAAAACCCTAATTGGACGTGAATAAGCCTAGGGAGGACGAAAATGACCTAAATGTTCAACCAATGACACAAAATCACTTATTGGATGCACAAGATTGGTTAAAAACCCTAATTGGACGAGAATAAGACTTGGGAGGACGAAAATGACATAAATGTTCAACCAATGACACAAAATCACTTATTGGATGCACAAGATTGGTTAAAAACCCTAATTGGACGAGAATAAGCCTTGGGAGGACGAAAATGACCTAAATGTTCAACCAATGACACAAATGTACTTTTTGGATGCACAAGATTGGTTAAAAACCCTAATTGGACGAGAATAAGCCTTGGGAGGACGAAAATGACCTAAATGTTCAACCAATGGCAAAAAATCACTTATTGGATGCACAAGATTGGTTAAAAACCCTAATTGGACGAGAATAAGCCTAGGGAGGACGAAAATGACCTAAATGTTCAACCAATGACACAAATGTACTTATTGGATGCACAAGATTGGTTAAAAACCCTAATTGGAAGAGAATAAGCCTAGGGAGGATGAAAATGACCTAAATGTTCAACCAATGACACAAAATCACTTATTGGATGCACAAGATTGGTTAAAAACCCTAATTGGACGAGAATAAGCCTAGGGAGGACGAAAATGACCTAATTGTTCAACCAATGACACAAAATCACTTATTGGATGCACAAGATTGGTTAAAAACCCTAATTGGACAAGAATAAGCCTAGGGAGAACGAAAATGACCTAAATGTTTAACCAATGACACAAAATCACTTATTGGATGCATAAGATTTGTTAAAAACCCTAATTGGACGAGAATAAGCCTTGGGAGGACGAAAATGAGCTAAATGTTCAACCAATGACACAAATGTACTTATTGGATGTACAAGATTGGTTAAAAACCCTAAGTAGACGAGAATAAGCCTTGGGAGGACGAAAATGACCTAAATGTTCAACCAATGACACAAATGTACTTATTGGATACCCAAGATTTGTTAAAAACCCTAATTGGACGATAATAAGCCTTGGGAGGA
Source organism: Cicer chorassanicum (assembly GCA_037974735.1). Lineage (NCBI taxonomy): Eukaryota > Viridiplantae > Streptophyta > Magnoliopsida > Fabales > Fabaceae > Cicer > Cicer chorassanicum. The sequence continues at coordinate 26,927 of JBBPBP010000272.1, forward strand.
CGAAAATGAGCTAAATGTTCAACCAATGACACAAAATCACTTATTGGATGCACAAGATTGGTTAAAAACCCTAATTGGACAAGAATAAGCCTAGGGAGAACGAAAATGACCTAAATGTTTAACCAATGACACAAAATCACTTATTGGATGCATAAGATTTGTTAAAAACCCTAATTGGACGAGAATAAGCCTTGGGAGGACGAAAATGAGCTAAATGTTCAACCAATGACACAAATGTACTTATTGGATGCACAAGATTGGTTAAAAACCCTAATTAGACGAGAATAAGCCTTGGGAGGACGAAAATGACCTAAATGTTCAACCAATGACACAAATGTACTTATTGGATACCTAAGATTGGTTAAAAACCCTAATTGGACGAGAATAAGCCTTGGGAGGACGAAAATGACCTAAATGTTCAACCAATGACACAAATGTACTTATTGGATGCACAAGATTGGTTAAAAACCCTAATTGGACGAGAATAAGCCTTTGGAGGACGAAAATGACTGAAATGTTCAACAAACGACACAAAATCACTTATTGGATGCACGAGATTGGTTAAAAACCCTAATTGGACGAGAATAAGCCTTGGGAGGACGAAAATGACCTAAATGTTCAACCAATGACACAAATGTACTTATTGGATGCACAAGATTGGTTAAAAACCCTAATTAGACGAGAATAAGCCTTGGGAGGACGAAAATGACCTAAATGTTCAACCAATGGCATAAAATCACTTATTGGATGCACAAGATTGGTTAAAAACCCTAATTGGACGAGAATAAGCCTTGGGAGGACGAAAATGACCTAAATGTTCAACCAATGACACAAATGTACTTATTGGATGCCCAAGATTTGTTAAAAACCCTAATTGGACGATAATAAGCCTTGGGAGGACGAAATTGACCTAAATGTTCAACCAATGACACAAAATCACTTATTGGATGCACAAGATTGGTTAAAAACACTAATTGGAAAAGAATAAGCCTAGGGAGAACGAAAATGACCTAAATGTTTAACCAATGACACAAAATCACTTATTGGATGCATAAGATTTGTTAAAAACCCTAATTGGACGAGAATAAGACTTGGGAGGACGAAAATGAGCTAAATGTTCAACCAATGACACAAATGTACTTATTGGATGCACAAGATTGGTTAAAAACCCTCATTGGACGAGAATAAGCCTAGGGAGGACGAAAATGACCTAAATGTTCAACCAATGACACAAAATCACTTATTGGATGCACAAGATTGGTTAAAAACCCTAATTGGACGAGAATAAGCCTAGGGAGGACGGAAAAATGACCTAAATGTTCAACTAATGACACAAATGTACTTAGTGGATGCACAAAATTTAAAAACACTAATTGGACGAGAATAAGCCTAGGGAGGACGAAAATGACCTAAATGTTCAACCAATGACACAAAAACACTTATTGGATGCACAAGATTGGTTAAAAAACCCTAGTTGGACGAGAATAAGCCTAGGGAGGACGAAAATGACCTAAATGTTCAACCAACGACACAAATGTACTTATTGGATGCACAAGATTGGTTAAAAACCCTAGTTGGACGAGAATAAGCCTAGGGAGGACGAAAATGACCTAAATGTTCAACCAATGACACAAAATCACTTATTGGATACACAAGATTGGTTAAAAACCCTAGCTGGACGAGAATAAGCCTTGGGAGGAAGAAAATGACCTAAATGTTCAACAAATGACACAAATGTAGTTATTGGATGCACAAGATTGGTTAAAAACCCTAATTGGCAAGAATAAGCCTTGGGAGGACGAAAATGACCTAAATGTTCAACCCATGGCATAAAATCACTTATTGGATGCATAAGATTTGTTAAAAACCCTAATTGGACGAGAATAAGCCTTGGGAGGACGAAAATGACCTAAATGTTCAACCAATGACACAAAATCACTTATTGGATGCATAAGATTTGTTAAAAACCCTAATTGGACGAGAATAAGCCTTGGGAGGAAGAAAATGAGCTAAATGTTCAACCAATGACACAAATGTACTTATTGGATGCACAAGATTGGTTAAAAACCCTCATTGGACGAGAATAAGCCTAGGGAGGATGAAAATGACCTAAATGTTCAACCAATGACACAAAATCACTTATTGGATGCCCAAGATTGGTTAAAAACCCTAATTGGACGAGAATAAGCCTAGGGAGGACGAAAAAATGACCTAAATGTTCAACCAATTACACAAATGTACTTATTGGATGCACAAAATTTAAAAACCCTAATTGGACGAGAATAAGCCTAGGGAGGACGAAAATGACCTAAATGTTCAACCAATGACACAAAAACACTTATTGGATGCACAAGATTGGTTAAAAAACCCTAGTTGGACGAGAATAAGCCTAGGGAGGACGAAAATGACCTAAATGTTCAACCAACGACACAAATGTACTTATTGGATGCACAAGATTGGTTAAAAACCCTAGTTGGACGAGAATAAGCCTAGGGAGGACGAAAATGACCTAAATGTTCAACCAATGACACAAAATCACTTATTGGATACACAAGATTGGTTAAAAACCCTAGCTGGACGAGAATAAGCCTTGGGAGGAAGAAAATGACCTAAATGTTCAACAAATGACACAAATGTAGTTATTGGATACCCAAGATTGGTTAAAAACCCTAATTGGACGAGAATAAGCCTTGGGAGTACGAAAATGACCTAAATGTTCAACCCATGGCATAAAATCACTTATTGGATGCACAAGATTGGTTAAAAACCCTAATTGGACGTGAATAAGCCTAGGGAGGACGAAAATGACCTAAATGTTCAACCAATGACACAAAATCACTTATTGGATGCACAGGATTGGTTAAAAACCCTAACTGGACGAGAATAAGCCTTGGGAGGATGAAAAGTTAACAAAATGTTCAACCAATGACACAAATGTACTTATTTGATGCAGAAGATTTGTTAAAAACCCTAATTGGACGAGAATAAGCCTTGGGAGGACGAAAATGACCTAAATGTTCAACCAATGACACAAATGTACTTATTGGATACCCAAGATTGGTTAAAAACCCTAATTGGACGAGAATAAGCCTTGGGAGTACGAAAATGACCTAAATGTTCAACCCATGGCATAAAATCACTTATTGGATGCACAAGATTGGTTAAAAACCCTAATTGCACGTGAATAAGCCTAGGGAGGACGAAAATGACCTAAGTGTTCAACCAATGACACAAAAACACTTATTGGATGCACAAGATTGGTTAAAAAACCCTAGTTGGACGAGAATAAGCCTAGGGAGGATGAAAATGACTTAATGTTCAACCAACGACACAAATGTACTTATTGGATGCACAAGATTGGTTAAAAACCCTAGTTGGACGAGAATAAGCCTAGGGAGGACGAAAATGACCTAAATGTTCAACCAATGACACAAAATCACTTATTGGATACACAAGATTGGTTAAAAACCCTAACTGGACGAGAATAAGCCTTGGGAGGAAGAAAATGACCTAAATGTTCAACCAATGACACAAATGTAGTTATTGGATGCACAAGATTGGTTAAAAACCCTAATTGGCAAGAATAAGCCTTGGGAGGACGAAAATGACCTAAATGTTCAACCAATGACACAAAATCACTTATTGGATGCACAAGATTGGTTAAAAACACTAATTGGACAAGAATAAGCCTAGGGAGAACGAAAATGACCTAAATGTTTAACCAATGACACAAAATCACTTATTGGATGCATAAGATTTGTTAAAAACCCTAATTGGACGAGAATAAGCCTTGGGAGGACGAAAATGAGCTAAATGTTCAACCAATGACACAAATGTACTTATTGGATGCACAAAATTGGTTAAAAACCCTCATTGGACGAGAATAAGCCTAGGGAGGACGAAAATGACCTAAATGTTCAACCAATGACACAAAATCACTTATTGGATGCACAAGATTGGTTAAAAACCCTAATTGGACGAGAATAAGCCTAGGGAGGACGGAAAAATGACCTAAATGTTCAACCAATGACATAAATGTACTTATTGGATGCACAAAATTTAAAAACCCTAATTGGACGAGAATAAGCCTAGGGAGGACGAAAATGACCTAAATGTTCAACCAATGACACAAAAACACTTATTGGATGCACAAGATTGGTTTAAAAACCCTAATTGGACGAGAATAAGCCTAGGGAGGACGAAAATGACCTAAATGTTCAACCAACGACACAAATGTACTTATTGGATGCACAAGATTGGTTAAAAACCCTAGTTGGACGAGAATAAGCCTAGGGAGGACGAAAATGACCTAAATGTTCAACCAATGACACAAAATCACTTATTGGATACACAAGATTGGTTAAAAACCCTAGCTGGACGAGAATAAGCCTTGGGAGGAAGAAAATGACCTAAATGTTCAACCAATGACACAAATGTAGTTATTGGATGCACAAGATTGGTTAAAAACCCTAATTGGACGAGAATAAGACTAGGGAGGACGAAAATGACATAAATGTTCAACCAATGACACAAAATCACTTATTGGATGCACAAGATTGGTTAAGAACCCTAATTGGACGAGAATAAGCCTAGGGAGGACGAAAATCACCTAAATGTTCAACCAATGACACAAAATCACTTACTGGATGCACAAGATTGGTTAAAAACCCTAATTGGACGAGAATAAGCCTTGGGAGAACGAAAATGACCTAAATGTTCAACCAATGACACAAATGTACTTATTGGATGCCCAAGATTTGTTAAAAACCCTAATTGGACGATAATAAGCCTTGGGAGGACGAAAATGACCTAAATGTTCAACTAATGACACAAAATCACTTATTGGATGCACAAGATTGGTTAAAAAC